>UYWX01000126.1:0-38312 GCA_900622495.1 Hydatigera taeniaeformis
AACATGCAGTGTATGAAAAGTTGGTAGGCATGATGTTGGTGCCAACTGATGCGACCTAAAAGCTGTGCCGATGCAAAACAGAAAGGCCATACTTCACCCAAACTTGCATATGTTTTAGCTAGCCTCGCTTTCCTCTCCCTTAATTGCGGACTTCTTAGAAGGAAGATGCATAAAGGGATATTTATTTAACGGTCATGAATTTTCCATTGTTGCAAAACCAATATTTAGGAGCTAGCTCTCTGAAGAATCTGGGACTTAAGCATATTAGCGTATCTATTGCAAATTCATGTCTATAAATGACTCCTAAATGTGGAAAGTGACAATTTTATTCGAACTTCGATCTCGAGGAGCCTGCATAGGAGATGTCTTTCCCAATAAGTGAACCTAGCCTTCTACACATTTCTTATTCTGTATAAGCATTAGGAATGTCAAATATATTTTAGGCTGCATTGCTTTGTTTATGGGACCACGGGACGTTTGCTGGTCACTTCAGAATTTGTCTGGCCCTTGTACACGTGGGCTGGCTTTCGGGCCATGGTCAGGCCCATTTGCCCTGTCGTCTTCGGGATACGTGTATCCACTTGCATTTACTGACTTCCCATTACCGACCAGGAAGTCCTGGGACGCTACACTGGTGGCAGCGCAAAGCGAACCCGATAACTTTTTAAGCGAATTGTATGGTTTTAAGTACTTATGAAGACCTTCTGCTGCAGCCGAGCTGGAGTCTCTCTCTGTGGCTTTTTCTTTGTTGGTCTTTTGTTAAAAGCGACATAGTGTTCGGGAATATCTATTGCCTAACAGAAACCGCTGTTTTACTGGCACTCTCCGTTTGTGTTGATAAACTTTGCCAATTAATTGACTTATTTCCGGAAAAGAACAGTACGAACAAGCCGACGAGCAAGTGTTCGATCGGATGATGCATTGGTTCAGTAGCTACAAATCGCACAGGATCTGGAGATGTATATCGCTTGTTCTTGGTGTTGATGCTCTACATTTGAGCATCTATGAGTCTGATAATCTTTTGGACCCAGAATCGGGTTCCCTTGGCCGAAAACTCGAAACCTCTAGTTTCGCGACAAGAAGCTAATTATCCTTCCAGCAGACAAGACTGCAAATGAATTCCGCACTTTAATTGAGAAACCCAAGATTAATAGGCACATATTGGCATTGTGCACCGGCAATCAAGTCTCGGGACGCTACACAGACATAGAAAGGCTCTCCGAAAAATTCTAAAGGTGAGAAACCTAAACCGGCCACAGTCAACGCTTTTTACTATGAAAAACAGCCCTTTTGACCAGTTGACAAAAGACCTTTATTTATGTGGTCATATGATGTCTGACGGCTACTTTGGTATTCAACTGACCTTTTTACTTGTGAGCTGACTTCAGGGTTAAGCTCAGGCTTAATGATTTCTCTCCCTTATCTACTTGCTACATTCTTCTACCTGATCGAAAGCCTCGGAACGCAAAACATTGGCTCTAAATTAATCACCAAAATTCTTAGAGTTGCAAACATTGGATCGCTGACACACCTGGTATCACACACTGACAAACGGAAAACTTTAAATACTTATTTTGTAAATTCGATATAACAAAGCATAGCTTCTTTACGTAACTTCTTAATGTGCTTATGAATTCAGCTAAGGTTTATTACTTCTGGTAATATTTTTGTGCTCTGATTATAGCAGACTTAAAAGCTTCCAAGCCTCACCTTGCCTTGTTTATATTAACCGGTGTGCATAGTATAACGTGCAGAGTTATTATGAACTGACTCATAAATAGCTGCCGTGCAGTAGTTAAGCCAGAACAGAACACGGACCAGGTCCAGCAAGGTTGCTGATGTATTCCGAATTACGCGGGAACAGGTAAAGCTTTTCAAAACATTAACGTTCTGGAAATAATTGAGATTGCTTACATCTTTCTTATCTCCGTAAAAACTTTAATCAAAGCTACTGTAATTGAAATGGGCTACACTAAATTTAGGTTTAATGGCAGGAACTAATCCAATGAAACAAATCGAACTTTTTTGTTATCGAAGGACTTATTATACAGCTACGGTTAGGAAAACAATGAAGAATTTTTCTCTTTTTCTCAGACATCGTCTGCTTTTAGCATTGTCATCATTGGTGAACGTTTGTTTGCGCTCATCTTGGAAGCAATAGTTTTTAATTTAATGCTGAGCAGATGAACCAAGAGTCTGTTGGAAACTGTGGGTCATCAAGCAATTTATAAGCGTTTAGTCGGTCTGAAAAGCACGGCATCAATTTTGTGTTTTCTCTGTCCAATGGTTTCATAGCATGTTGAAATTCATATGTTTTAACGGTTATCGTAACGGTATTTATTTTCCTATTTGATTGTCATTTCACCTCATGTTATCATTTTCAGAACTATCGATGGTTATTGCTTAGTTAACAGCATAGTTTTTTCGGTTATATCTGCAAACGAGCCAATTAATAGTGGAGGATACGATGTGATAAACCTAAAAGATGTTTGTTTAGCTTGAAGGAAGATAAGTTCGTTCCTTTCTATTTTAAATACGGAGCAATCGTTGCTCTAATGTTGCAAACCTGTGAGGGCTTGAGGGTAACCTCAAAACTGAAATTTTATATAGCCAAATTACAGAGAAAGTAAAATCATTTCTAAGATGGCACCAGGAAGCATAATTAAAGGGAACCTTTTCTGGACAACCATTTGCTGATTCACACACAGGTTTTTGCACTTGTAGTTCTTGCAAACACTATTGATTTTGAATCGACGATATTGCTTTCGTCACTTCACTTCGCACAATTTGCAGTACCATCATTACCCTTTGCATCAAATCACTGATTCAAACGCTCCTCGAGAAACTTTGACGTTAGAGGGCAAGTCATTATTTGACTTCTCCCCAGAGAAAGGTGAAACTGCGGCACCTTTATGGGAGATTTTAACGTATGTCACTAACATCCTTTGCGTCAGCAGATGAGCTTTTGTAGAATGTCCTGACAGAAGCACTTATGGTTAAGTGTGCATGTAACATTGATTTTTGGATAGGGGATTTTAGGTACCCCATGATCATGAATGGCTTGTAGGACGGGTAGTGTACACAGTCATTCCAATGTCACTCAAGAAAACTTAACTGAAAATAGGGATTGGAACAGGATGGCCACACTTCCTCCGTTCGCTTTTATTTAGCACTCTTTAGCGTTCCCCTCTGACGGAAACAATGGTCGCTGAAAAGCAGGAGCGTTCGAGAATGCCAACTTCTTAGTGTTTGCGACCTCCTTCTTAGTTTTGTGCTTATCACATAACCATAAATTAGCGTTTTTGTCACCAAGTCTGTAGTTCAAAAGTGATGTATGCGCAAATTCAGTATCTGAGTATATTTGCTCATGCACCCCTATCGCTTTTGTCAAATCCCCTTGAATTAACTTAGGGGAGGAGTGAAGGAGTGATGGAGATTGTCACAACTAGCACAGCCGCGGCACCTCATATGGGACTACGTCTGTGACCAGATAAGACTCATCAGTCGTCCTATTTGGATCTAGCTCATTTTACATTTAAGTACATATGAATATGGAAATAGTTATATTGAACATCAATCTTTTTTTCACTTTCAGGTGCGTCTTTATGCACTATTGCACCATCAACTTGCTTAACTTAGAGGAGGCGCCACGACTCCGTAATACGCACGATTGATTGTGAGGTCTACTCGGAGGGCCAATCCCACACAATTCGTCCATGCCTGCGACGGCTGAGCAAGAATTGATGAAGGTGGTTTGTAAACAATAGCCAAATTTGCACTCACACTGTTCACCAGCTTGTTAGTAGACCTTCCGATGCTTTTGGCTAAAAAGTGACGCATAAGTGCTGATGCTTAGCAAATGAAGAGAATATGAGAGCATTCAAGTGATTGATGTGTGGGTCTGCTGGTTATCTACATGAAAAGCACATTCGTCACCCAAGTACAAAATTCCAATGTGCTACAAAAGTAACTCCAAATTAGTATAAACTTCTTAATTTAACGCTGACTGATACCCCTTCAAAACTTCATTTCTCAGCAATAGTGGAGTTAGTTAATTTGCTATTGGCCTTTAAGCAGGTTAGCTAAAGTCATCGCCATATCTCGGGGCCAAACTCTTGCCCCTTTAGGTACATTCGAAGAGAATCGTCACGTTCTTGGCTTGGTGATTGTGTCTTGCGTAGCCACAAGCAATCAAAAGGGAGATGTGGACTTCATTTTACAGTTTAGCTTATCCAGGCGTAATTAGCAATCGATTAGCTGCAGGTTCGCAAATATCCGATGAGCCTGATAGTTTTCCTCTATGCAATTGGAGTCTTAGTCTATGTGCCACAAGTTATGTCAATTTGCTTTAAAGACTCAGTGGATAGATGGGGAGGAGAATCCAGAAGCTCTGGAAGCTACGGCAGCAGTTCAAGCAGTGTGGAACTTTGCAAGTCAAAGTAACTATCGAAGAGTGATTCGCTGCCTAATACAACGAATTACAAACAGTCATTTGCAGTCTATGGTCGATGGGGCCGCCACTTCGCAAATTGACAGGTCTCGGTCTGCCTCTATGGTCGACATTCGACCTTTCCAAAGCCAAACTCAATCCTTAGCGAAATTATCCAATCCACTTCGACGACGGTCAGCTCACTTTTGCAAAATTTCAACATTTGGGGTGAAACCAATCCATCCGGATGACTTGGAACCTACGGCCGGTCGACCACTTTTTACGCCGAGGTAAGTTGTCCTGTGATGGCATTTTTCATTCCTTTTCTGATCACTTGACATCGCCTGCGTATGGGGGTGAATACCACTAGCGTCAATTTCTGGCTCATGTATAACGCAAGATGATCCTCGGAACTCGGTTGTCAAGATGGTGTACCGCAGCATTGATGGTCGATTGCATTTCCACGGAAAAGGAGATGAAGAAAAGGCGAACCTTTCATTAGCAGAGGCACGAATCCAGAACATGCACAATTTTGCTTTTACAGACGAACTTCAACACTACAGGTTGATGTCTTTGCTGGTGTCCAGTTACTTGGTTTGCCAGTGACTGCTATCATTTGTAGCGGTCTGTGGCCTAAAACGTCAATATCGATTGCATTTAACAAATTTATTTGCTACCTCACCTGGTAACATCCAAAGTGTCACATGTAGCTAAACTTCCCATGACATTAGTGAATTAAACACATCACACTGCAAAAGAACGCAGTAACCTACTAAAGTGGACGAAGGATAACATGCACTGGTCACTAACGGGTATGCACGTCAGACCGTCGTGGGATATGTCAGATCTATGGAGGGGAGGTGGTTGGCGGGAATTAATCACTTGCTGGGAGGAGAATATGTGGCTAGTGAAGTTGCACAAAAATGAATGCCTCTTCTACTTTTTTACATTTGATCATTCCCTTTGAAGCATGGGAGGACAGGAGTCATGTCCCAATAACTTGCACCAAAACGAGGGTTAATGGTAGTAGGCTTTACATGTAAAGTAGACAACGCCTGGTTATGTCCGGGCTGAGGCGTCATAGGCGGCTTCACAAAATTTGCAACTAACCAGGTAGTCGAGTTGCTTGCCATCCTACGAAATGCTGGCTTTTTAAGGGATCCTTGATCGGTAAAACCATGCTTGTAGTTATTGGCACTGCGAACGGCACTTTTGTCTCAAATATTGCATTTCATGTGTAGATATCAGCGACCATCAAGGAAAGGACTACAAACGTTAGGAAGACTTCTACACATTGTGTTGTGACTGTAGCCACAGGTCTTGACCGATGGGCACAGGCAAAACAGGGTTGTATGCTGAAAAGAAATGGAACTATGAAAATCAAATAAGCATGGAATGGAGACGAGGTGATTGAGCAAATGGAAATGATAAAGGCGTCTCCTTTCTTCCAGCAAAATTACTGACCTTTTTTTCATTTTTTTGAGTTTAGTTTCGGGTGTAAATGTTGTGTCGTATAGGGTTTTCAAACCACTGCTACTGAAAACTTCAGCTTTTAGAAGAATATCTCATAGACTAGAATCTTTAGTTCTGATTTGACGGTGGAGCTCGCTTTCGGCCTTATGACACGTTAATTCAGTTCCTTTAAACCACTCTAAGTGGACCACAAAAGTTGTGTGTTTTGCATTTGAGAGGTCCATGACTTCGTCACCTCACGCAATTTTTGCAGCTACCGAAGTCGCGATGTCAAAACAGGAGCCTTGTCCAGCTTCTGCTGTGTTTCCAGTTTATAAAGGTCGGTGAAATCCAGTGTGCAGCACAAGGCTAGAAAGTGGTAACGTTTCTGCATATCCAGGAATTTTTAATATTGTGTACATTTCACCTTTTTGTAAATGGTGAAAATGTCGTAAACAGATTGACCTTTTCACCTGTCCTACAAATCAAACTTTCAGGACTTGCGCTACCTACTCTGAAACTGAATGCAGCTGTTGCCATTTCACCATGAGATGGTGTCTTGATCAAGCATAAACCAAAAGAATTAGTTGCTTCGAGTGTCTTTCCTGCCATTTGTACTGAAATAAAAACTGTTGGGGAATGTAAAGGCTGCCCTAAAGAATGCAAAACGGAACAACAAATTGTTAACTAATAGGCGCCAAAAGTGAAGTTTTTATCAGAGACTTGGGTGTTCCTGTTCAACGCTGGATGGTTGGCGCACAGTATTTAATTATGAGGTCGGTATCATTGTCATACCCTCGCAACGGTCACCATCCACTTATTATATTCGGCGATTTACTATTTGTGACGAGTTCAGATTTCAAGTGGGATTGTATATTTTAAATCCGTTGACCCGATGGTGATGCGATAGTGCGGTGAAACGCTTCCACCGTAAATTTCGACGATTCTCGGTAACCGCGTTGGCAAGCCTCACAAACGCGCCTCCAACAAAGGCGACATCGCGTGTTTTATCAGTTGTCATTGTACGGTTGGTGCGTGTTTTGCTTTGCTGTCAAACTTACTCCAGTGGCTAAAACACCTTCATCAACATTTGAACGCAGAAAAATTATTTGCAATATCAAAGACATTCAAAAAGTAGCGTCCTTGCTAAAATGCGAATTAAAAATTTCAAATCTTCCAAGGTACCACAAGTCTATGTACTATAGCGATCCTCTAAAGGAAAATGAACCGGAAAATATGAAAATGCCTTTATTACTGGGGAGGGAGGAGAGTTGACGACATGAGCAGAAACTCTTAACGTCGATGAAGAAGCAGAATCTAGCGAGAGGGACACATGAACCCAATGGATTATCCTGGACATGTAATGAAAAATACTTTCCTTCATAATTTAGGCGTTTAGACAATGAGTCTTAAATCTTTCTCCTTAGCAGTCCGGCTCACAAGACACAAACGAGAGGCGAAAAGGAAAGTAGTACAACTAAACGCAGTTTCCCCTGTAATACATTCGTCCTATTTCAGTCTGACAAAACATGGCTGCTATTTACCATTCATTGTGCAAGAAAGTGTGATTGATGGCCCTCCTGACATGCTAGCCGCAAATAGATCAACGAACAAACTTGTTTTTGTAGGGTGGAAAAGTTCCCAAGACTGTGTGCACGGAAGTTCCTCAAAATCTAACTTCAATTTATGGGAGCTAGTACAACTATTGCCTAGGAAACTTCTGTGCATCTACTTTGAAGGCTCTAAATGTTCCTTATTGTAGAAAGGCACGGAGGGACGTGATGATTTACTAGGATGTGCGACTAGATTAAATCTAAGGGCAACGGAGATCAAAAGCATTCTTCCGTTGATTGGCTAATCCACGCACCTCATCCTTTAAAAAACAAATGGACTTGCTTGCACGGGTTCGGTTGACCTACTTCGTGGTCTTCTCAATGCATTGAGAATTATGGGAGTTTGAAACGAGGAAGAATCATTTCTCCAGCAAATATGGACTCTAAATTAGTAAATCTGGAAGCGGTGACTTTTGTATGGAATTGAAAGCAATGTTCGTATATGAATATCGCAGTCCAAGTTTTGATGCCTGTGCCGAGACACCTCGACGATCTCAGGATAAGAAAGAGGATCTTGTGCGCCTACTCACTGTTAGTGTTGCAAGAACGAATGCAAATTGTCTTTTCATTAATTCTGGGAGCAATCATTGCTACAGTGATTGGCATCTTGGTGTAGCCTAGTTGAGCCACTGCCTTCACAATTGCCTCCTGTCCCAGCAGCAACTGATGACCGCATCGTTTACCGTCTCCGTGGCGATTAGCTTAGGTGCTGGTTAAATTTCGGCTTGATCGTTCATGCTAAATTTATCACTTTGCTATCAACTTGCTTATTATTACCGTATGAAAGGCCCTGTACATTTGCTAAGCTTATTGGGGAAAAAATGTCTTCGTTTAATTTGTAATTATGTCATAAAGGCTCACATTAGCACCAACTAACAAATCGGAAGAACTTTGCATACCAAATCTTTCGATTGGACCACATGATCCAAATCAGTCGTTTCTCGTACGTAAATATTGACTGCTCTCTTAGTCCTTTACTCCCTTCCAATTCATCCTTTGGTGCAACTTAAAGTCAGTCTAGTGTTGGATCTGATGGATGCAGACTTGAAGTCCATTGCGGCAGTTTTAAATTTTTAGCCTTTCTATATTTTCATGACTTATAGTTTAATTACATTCACGGTTTGCAGAGTCCACTCGGTATGTGAAGCAGACTTTTTACATTACAAACCGAATGTGGCATAACCTACAAAGCGAACGCTGCTGCAGCCCTTACCTCGTTTATCAAGGCCAGGTTGTTAAGGCAGAAGTTGTCAATCAATAACTTAGTAGATCGCATTTAAGCAAATATCATTTGTGACACCTGATTAGCTCACAAATTTTTGCCTTCGCGTTCTCCATATTCTTAGCAAAGAGCCATGAATAAACTTCTCACAGTTTGTCTAAAGTATGCTATTATGAAACTATTTCTTATGCGAAGGTCATTCACGACTGGAATTTTACATTTGCCTTTGGTTGCATTTCTGCCATTTACTTAGAGCCTCTTTTGACAGCTGTACTACAGATTATAACGTCATAGAAAATGGCCTGTAAGTAAGCCTGCATATTCGGTTAACTCTTCCGTCATGCTAAAGCTGCTAAAAGCCAACTATGTGCATTTTAAACTCCATCACCTAGTAGAAGATGACCAGCAAATGAGGTGAAAATGCACTTCAATCTCATACCTTTCGTCCGGGGTACTTAGTTCTTGATGGAAATCAGTTATCCAAAGACCTTGAGACAGTCCTCACCAGAAGTACAAAATCCATTTTGCAATCCGCAATAATGACAGACATACCGGCGTAAGTTGTCAGCTGGTTGCCTCTTAATCTTCATAGCCTTATTCGAATTTTGTTTGTAAAAACCCACAAAGGTTTATTACGCATGATGAACTGACGTCCTTAGTAAAACATGGTCAAATCAGTGCCTACAGTCATTTAGCAATTCCAGTTTTAACGCAGAAAACGATCCCCAAACTCACCTGTCCGCCCATCCGTTGCTTTGCAAACAAAGACGTCAGCAAGCAATTTGGCGAAGAGCAATTTACCACCGATATGTCCGAGTCGTCGAACTCTTCCTCCGCGCTTGGGTCATCCCAGTCTGCCTTTCCCAAACTACCACTATTTCTCCAAGATTTACATCGTGAGTACTTATCAAATAAGCTTTTCTACTTATAATTGTTAAGTAAAATTAAACAAATGAGTCATTACGGCAACCCATTGAAAATCCTTTTGGCATTTTTAGAACCAGTAGACTTTATATGCCTATCGTGGAGCTAACAGCAGGAGTTTTCAGTTGTGATATTTTGGTAGACACTCGAGGTTTGGAGGGAATTAACTCCCTCATCTACAATTGATGGACACTTTAAATTTTATTGTTCGTCTCAAAGCGCTTTGAATGCCTTCCGTTGGATGCGTACCTCATTAAAAGTTCCAAATAGGGTTCATTGAGAGACCCTTACAATCGGCTCTATATTAAAATTAAAAAGGTTCCACCTTGAAGTAGCAAAAAAACTTAGCAACTGCTTCGCATCGCACTTGGGCGTGACCCATAGCCAAGTTGTTGCATTTCAACCCTCGCTTGAAGAATCAGTCCCACCATAGTGAGTCACTCCAAAGCCAAGTTTTCTGAGGCTGCGAATTAGTTCATCTTACTGCAGCCCAACAGCTTAGAGCGTTTTTTCCTTCGATAGATGTGCGCTAAGTGTTATGTCTAACCGGTCCTTACTTGCAACAAATTTGCTAGTTATGAACCGAAAAGAGCTAGGATGAGTCAGGAACATAATGGTCTGTTTTCGGCATACTTAGCCCGGCTCTGAACAATTTATTAACTTTTAATGATTCACTTTGGTTTAGAGAAGCTCTATGGATGTGATATTATCTTAACTCTCTTCCATCGGTTGAATTAAACTAACCTCCGAGAGGTAAGCAACAAAGATGGAATGAGCATTTGGTGACTGATCGAAAGCAAAATGTATGTACGAATCGGCCACCCGAGACGCTTATCCGGTTTGCATTTTCGGCATTCATTAACATGCATGCTAAACTACCTCAAGTACGGTCCTTAATTAAACCTAAATTTCGGCACTTGAAAATGCATAGCACTGTAAATGACAAGGTGCCGCCTGCTTTAGTCGGTTTAAAACGCAGGTGATCACCAATCGTCGCTCGGAGATCGTTCTCGGTGTTACCTCTTCTGATGAGTGGAATTCATTCTTGTGTCCAGAAAAGTTGTTAATCCCTACGGCAGCATCACATTAAGCACGACAGGGAATTGTGCTACAATCTATTCTTCGCTACCTCGACATTAATTCCCCACCCCATATAGGTTGGTGGGAATCAACTTGAACCGCCAATGAAGGTGTTGGGTTTACCTAACCAATAAGAGATGTGCTTTTAAATGCGTCATCACAGAAAGTCCATCCATTCGACAACACCTCCATGCACGCGCCTCCATCAGACACGCAAGCAAACAGTAAGCACCTGCACCTCTTCCATCGCGCCTCCAGTGCACATCGCAGACAACCGTACGTTGCTCTTCCGCCCTACTTTCATTGCCCTTTGTCCTCTCACGTGGCCTTTTCAGAGGTGCATTGTCTCTGCTACCAACTGACCTTATCCTGACATGGAACGTAGGCACAGGTCGGTCGCTTAAATTATCACAGAATTGCGAAATTTATATTAAGGGCTGACCGCCTTTATAGTTTAATCAAACAGTTTCAACTTGAACACAAAAGGAAGTCTGCAACTTCTCCCTTCTTTGACACGACGATTTTTCTCCTTTCGCAGTTGAGATTCTAATCACAATCCCAATCTTGTCAACCAGCCGGTTTCCATTCAATTCCCTTTATAAAAGAAATTTTTTAAGTGTGCTGTTATTTGTCGCCATTCGGTACCATTAGAATGCTATTTTTACCGTCAAAGTGAGGTCGTCCCTTTTTTTACTGAGTGTAGAAAGCCTTTTGCCTCAAAAGGGCGAAAATACTCTCCTCCGACCTCACTTAGTCTATGACCACCGTTCACTTCCCTGAGTCACCTAACAATTAGTAGGCACGAGGTGGACGAGGCCGCTGGTTTTTCCTTAACCGACAACCGTGACGGCCTCAGCTTGGCGCTTGACCACAACAAAGAAGACATCGAGACGTGACCCGACACAGTGTCCATTCCCAGGAGGGACAGACCTCTTGATTTCGACTTGAGGCGAGTGGTTAAATTTCAGACACTTGCTAGGGATGCTTTCTGGTGGGTCATATAATGAAGACACGTATGAGCCGCTTTTTTTGAAAAAAAGTGGCTAAGTTCTTTTTGAACTAACTAAAGGTGCTAGACAGGGGCTTCAAGTAGTATTTTACAGGCTTTTAACAAAGCGCTAATCACTTCTTTCCATACAGGTTGGAATTACCTTAAAACATCTAGCAAAACCTAATTTAGTCATGCATCTTTTTCCACGAACAGAAATTCTAGAAACACTTTCAAATTCATGAGGGTTTGTAAACCTTACTCTAATCTTGTCCGTTTTACTTGACGAAACAACAAGCACTTTGTGTTCACGCTTGCAGTCTTATCATCAACTCATTTCATACCATCTTAGAGATGAGCGTTTTGTCGAAATTTACAAATAATTTCCGGTAAAATAGTGTTGAACAGCTTTTCACGATCTTGGGTCACAAAATGCTTCTGAGGATAGCGTCCAGTAGGACATGGAGCCTCAGTGGGCAGAAACTAAAAATCTTGCAAAAAAAGCTCCAGTAGCACGACTAACTGATATTTTATGCCGTCGTTAGCATTCGACTAGAGTCAAGTAAAATTATCGAGATTTAAAGCGCGTCAAACGCACCTCATAATTTGCATTGAAGAAGGCGTGACGGAGGGATTGGGAAAAGTGTTTTGGATTACATGGGGCTTGTCATGGCCCCAAGTCCCCAAAAATGTGGGGGGGTAATTCGATACCAGTACAAGTGGACTGGCACTGCTCCTCCTCCCCTCTGCCTAATTGCAGTGACGGCATAAGAGATGATGGTGAATCGTTCCACAAGTCGGCATATATCAGCCATCGCCTATTGGCCTAGCATAAACAATTTGCCACCTCGTCTACCACTTAATGTCTCCGCAGGAAGGAGCTTAGTCATTCTGTCGAACGGCTACACAGAAGTAGTGTCTGGGACTGAACATGGGAGATGGATGCGCAATTTCTGTGATCAGTGTTGGACGGGAGCTACCAATGAACATTGCATCAGTCGATTGTGTGGCTAATTGGAATTATATTATTGTAAATGGTAAAGAAGCCATCATGAAGTATTGTCCATCGAGGATTTGGATGCTTTGATCGGTGGGCAGCTAAGGTATGTAAAGCAATTTCGACATTTGTCTCGGCCATGACTTCCCCTTTCCCATTCCCACCGATATTCGGCTTATCCAACTGTAGTTATCATTCGCACGGAAAAGCACCAAAAGTCTTATTTACATTGCTTTGGGCTGGGAGTTGCAAGATCCAAACTCAACACGCAGGTACGTGCGAAGGAGTGCATAGTGCCCCACTAAGAGTGAGCTCTCCTTCTGCACACAGATCGTACATGTGGGTTCGTTTATGCGTTCCTGTGTGCAGGGTATTCGACTTCTTACTGTACACCGCTCACGAACAACCTGCCACCCCGATTAGCAGCGTCCGTGCCGCACATGTGCGCCAACAGCAGAAGACCCCATTTACCGTCCATTGCAACGTGCAACAGTAACACAGTTTGACTCAAAATCTTCCTGATTCATACTCCTTCTGCGGCTCGCTAAGATCTAATTGCGAGTGTTGAGAGGATCTACAGTGAGGAAGAATTATTCGTGTGAAAACAAAGGCCGCGTGAGTGTTCAGGAGTTTCGTGGATTTTGTTCAAGTTACTTCCTGTCTTAAGCTCGTATGCTATAGGCATAAACTTCGACTATTCCAGAAGCACAGTTCATAAAAATGGCTCCAAACCACACTTTCATTGCCTTAAAACGCCGAGTAATTTTGATAAACTTCTTCCCCAGTGTTGCTGAAAGAACTTAGCCGCGAATTGGTAGCTTGCTGAGTGATACCCCCTTACCCACGCTTTCATACCACCCAATTTCCTTACCGTTTAAGTTGGCCATGGAGGAAAAATTGTTTTAAGGTAATAGTTGTCATTAGGGAAATGCCCGCGAAACATCGAAACACTTCGCATTTGGAACGGTCACCGATCAGCATCGGCAACACTCCTCCCCAATTTATGACTAACAGAGCTGTTCACAAAAAAGCTATAAAGCTGAAGTATTGCCTTGTAAGGCAGGGCAACAGTAAAATCACTTGCAAGTGAAATGGCTTTTAACTATGAAGAAGAGCAGAACGTTCTGTCCTTGCCGACCAGTCTGTATGCAGCAAGTTGGAGTCAGGCTCGAAAAAAGTGCTGCAGCACCATTGCAGAGGTCTGACATTCTCAACTATCACGGAGCAGACGGAAGCTAAGCTGTGGTTATGGAGAGAAAATGGGTCACCATCGTTTGAATGGTGACACAAGCGTCAATTTCGTTCAGAGCAACGAAGATCTCGTGGGCTAACTGAGAGGCTTTACCATTTTATTTTAACTTCATGCAGTGAGTTTAAAATTATTTTATTCTGTTACAGGATGCTGAAAGCAATACCACTGTTCATAGTTGGCAGCAGTGCCATTTGAAGACTGTTACACCTCATGAATTGTCATTAGTAGGCCACAAAGTTACTGAGAACAGTCCACTTCCAAGTGCTTGTCTTCTTCCTATCAGCCTAGAATATTTATCGAAGTAGCTGATTAAAACGCCTGTGTGCTCATTACCAAGAAAAGATGGAATTGTGCAGTTGTTCGGAGTTAAATGCGTTGCACCGACAATGCCTTCCCATCATTAGCGTTCGAGCTAATTTTCCTGTAGTGAAGTGGAACTAAGGTTTGAAGCACCTACGTCTTGTGAAGGGCGCGACAAGAGCTGTTTACTCTCCATTCCTTCTGTTCCAAATGACTTCGACATATTTTAAAACCGTCCGGTTAGATTTGCAGTCTTACGGCTAAAAACTAATCCTCCACCTCATTTGGTAAACATTTTTCAGCCATGTCACCTTTAATGAAATGGTCAGATTTGTACTGTTTGGTGAGTCGTCCATCAAACATGTCAAACCGACGAAAAGCGATTGGTCTGATTGCTACTTTAGGTTGTCTGAGTCTGCTGTCGATTTGGCGCTTTCATTTGTTTGTTACAAACTGATTAGCCTTTACAATAACAAACGGGAAAAGCTACACGTGAAAGCGATTGAATAAGTAGTTTTGCAGTACCACAAAACAATAGATGCGAAAATCCTCCTACTATTTTTTTGTAATTAATTCTTTTTTGTTTCGTCAAAACGGCACGGTAATTTGAGTGAAAGGCACTCAATCCAGTAAACCTCGAAGTAGGTCAAGGAGATGCAGTTCTCTGGCAATACTCCACCCTATCTAATATAGCGATTTAGCCGCCAGAAATGGGAGCACAAATCCATAATTATGATGGCCAAATGTCAGAATTTCATCAAAAAATATACTACGCAACTAGTTGTCATGCCATGATGGTTAATCGCAGCGCTAAGCAGAATAACTGAGGAGGAAATGGGATTGTCTCGATGACTCGGAAAACGTGCAAGCTGCTCAAGTGAGGATCGGATAGGCGGCGGTGCGTTGGTGATTGGTCAGCTTTGACAATGCACTTTAAAAGACGGCTTTTTTGCGTTGGTGAAAGTGTGTGCATGCAAACTCAAGAAAGTCACGTAATCAGATAGATTTAAATCTCAGCTTTGTTATTTTGATTTGCAAGTTCTGTGGAGGCATCAGTAGATCCTTGTAAATGTGGATATCATTTTGCTGATGACGTCCTCCTCTCCCCTCCTTTCCTCCACTCACCTCTTACGACATTTCGAACATAATTGCTCCAGACTGGCAAATCCAGATAGTTGGGGAATACTGTGATCCTAATTGAAGTTCCTCATTCATATCTAAATTTATGCACGCCGCGTGGCGATGAGGAGCAGAGCTTAGGCAAAATTTGCAGCAGCATTTTCCATTCCCATTCCGCTTTTAGACCGCCATCAATGTGCCAGCACTGGTTTTTGAATGTGCCGTGCGTAGTGAGGCGGTATGGCGGTGAAGTGTCTGAGTCGTTAAACAAAACCAGGGATTCTTATGACGCCACGCAGTAGGGAGCGTTCTCATTTTCGACCTTGAGAATAGGCTTTGAAAGATGCTAAGAGGCTCCCTTTGGCTTTTAAAAATAAATTGTAGTTAGTATCGTCCTAAGTGCCATTTCCCAAGTCAATATAGTGGGCAGTCCAGATAGGAACTGCGTGGCAAACCAAATGGTTTGACATTCCAAATTGACATCAGTCGACACTGGGTCTTTGTTTGTGTCCCTTCACCCTATACTTAAACTTCCATGGCGTAAACACTCTCAAACTCAGAACCCCTTCGCACCTGTTTTATTGTTTCACACTCAACGGATCTTTTACAGCCCTCAATTTTACTATTGCGACCATTTGTTACCAATTGATGGGGTACACAGTACACACATTTGTGAAACCGGGCGCCAGTGAATAAATCACGTCGTCATACGTGTGGGCAGCCCCAATGACCGAAGCATAGTAGTGGTGACAGGTGAATTTTGTTATTTCTCAGCCTTAAATGGAAATCCACCACATGCAATTGGTTCTTCACTGTCAAAAACACGGTTTCATTAATTCGTCCGGCGTAAGAAGATTGATTAAGCTTTCTTCTCATGGTGTCAGTTTTTAAGTCTGGCGAGATGATTGGGCCGCGGAAGGAAAAAAGGGAAGGTAGGCGAAGTAGAGAAAGGGGAAACCGTTGTGTGATGACTAACTTTTACCTGCCAGCCACCTAGGCAACACAATTTGTGCTGTATGTGGGTCAAGAGGAGGCCAATACACGTCCTACAATATCAATTATATGTTAGCTGAGAGGAAGTTAACTAAAACTTGCGGCAGCCCATTTACACACCAGTAAAATCGTCAAATATCTGCTGGAGCGCATCACCGTGATATAGGCTGGATCGCTCATCGTCCATTCACCAGACAAACGACCTGTTACCATACCAAAACTCCAAAGAATGGAGGGACAGATGGTTGGGCAAGACAGTGGAGTACGAGACAGAACAATGGACAAGGCGACCTCGGATTCTCAAAAGCAGCTCGTCGAGTTTCGTTATAATGATCAGCTTATCTTGTCATCACTGGTCCTACTCGAATTTAATTGTCTCATTATAGCAGGTTTTAAAAGGCAGCCTTGGTGCTGACCTCCGTCTCTGTCATTAAGTCGTATGTATGTGGCGGTCATGCCTTGCTAATGATGACATGAGATTTCCCAACCAGAACCAACAACTTTAAACAAAGGTGATCACGGAGGTAGACAAGACCATGCTTTACACAAAAAAGTATTTCAAATTGTGACATGACTGATTCCCGTGTTGGCTTAAAGCGTCATTATTCATACATCTGCCATTTTGTAAATGATGTTCTCAGAAATAGTCGATTCAACTTCTGCAAATGGGTAACTTTTCCTGTAATGTAAATTGCAAACTGTTTATGCTTATGCCAAACTTTACAGCCTAAATCTTCCACAATGAGATAATGTGCTGTACCCACTGTCCAGCCGGACAAATGTGTTTGTGGTGTTGATAAACTCGTCTTGTTCCGCACTGTTATTGTGATTAAGAAAGTATTGGAAATTAAGCTTCGTTTCTTTTTCAAACCGAATGTGTGGACCACTGCCTTAATTTCGTGCTCGTCAAATGATTCTTTTTTGTCCGAATAAGGCAGCGTATCAATCAGTTAAGAATTCAATCCACGAGCGAGTATCGAGAGCAACTTCAAATTAGAAAAAAATTAAGTCTTAGGATCGGGGGAGGAATCATAGAGCATACACATTCTGACAGCGGGTAGAATTCGCAAAAATTTCTGCGTCAAAATTGAGGAGCAGGAGGGAAATGAACTGCTCTCCTGTCATAAGCGGAAAGACACGCAAGTAGTTATGTCAATATAATTGTGGGTCTAATTTTCGGAATGCGCGCGTATGGTCCCTTCATCCAATCATAATGCAACTGGCACCTGATTGGCCTAAAGAGTTCGAGATGGTTTGCCGAACCGGTGGTGAACGAGCTAGCGGAAGAGAAAGAGAAGACGCTGAGGAAGGTACCAGTGTGCAATTTTCTGTGGGATTTTCATCCCTATAATGGACCTTAAAACACCACAACCACCCCCACCAGTAAGGAGTGGGAATGAAGGGAAACCACGTGGTGGAATTTGTCCTGCTGTTCCCCCAAGGATTTGTTCACACCTCTCCAGCTCACTTGCACCACCTGTGAGTACAGCAAACCAACTTTCACCCGTACTTTACAGAAAATCCAGATCTACTGTCGATGCGGTAGGCCTTCGAGTCCATTTTGTTCTTTAATTAATCTATAACCTAGTTCGTTTTGATTTTTATGTGAATTATGCAATAGGCTCTTCGCAACTCAGTATACCAGCCTACTTATCTCTTTTCACATGTTAATGGTCATAAAGCATTTAATTTGATTAAACTGATACACAAAAATAAAAATAGAAAAGTTATTTAATCCCTCTTGTACAGCGTTTTTAGGTTTGCGAGAACTACGATACTCCAAGCTTATTAATGCAAAACTGTTGTCGATCCAAATCCAACATTACGTTACGGCTATGCATTTAGGTGTCTATGCTACCTTTCCTTATTGGAAATTGTCTCTTGTTTTGTTGCCTTGTCGGTGAGTCATCTTCGTCATCACAGACACCGCGAAATTTGATCCACCACACCCACCGTGCAAAACTTATAGACTTTCACTTACTGCTGCGCCTTATGTACTGCCATTTCGGTTCCATCCAAACAACTCAAAGGTTACATCTTAATAGGTTTACGATATGTGCTTGGTCTTAGTCGCACTTCCCTGCCAAAACGAATGCATTAAGCGGTCTGACATCGAGCATCATGGGGAAGCAGGACTGAAGGGTTAGGGTCAGAAGTTGGGTAGGGTGGCTGGAAGTGGAACGCTTCTACCTTGCGTGACGTACAATTCAAGAGGCGCAGAATTTGAGGAAAACACCCCCCTCCCAGTAGACAGAGACATCCCCCCTCTTCTCCTTTTTTCGGTCCAACAAAAATAAAAAAAGCTCCGAATTTTTCAAACTTTGTTACGCAAGAGGCAAAGATTTTACCACAGCGACCAGACTCAGAGAGTTTTAGTGAAATTGGAAAGCGTGCGCATGGCAAAGCAGTAGGCCTTTTGTGAGTGCTAATAAATCAAAATATTGTAGCTCTTCCTTATGTCTTATGATTAATCTTAGGCGAGAAACCGAAATACAACCCAACCATGTGATTTATGAGACAGCGCACAATCCATTTTTCGTGAACAAACTAAAGTCTACACAGGAAAATTGTTCCATTCTGTGGAAATACATATTTTCTCAAAAGTTGACGGAATGCTTGAGTAAGACACTTATCTCGGATAAAAGATCCAAAAGCCCTTTTAATCCAGTTATCACAAGATTTACAGCTAACCCTTCCATAATGCAACTTAACGAAAGACTAAGTTTTCGTATAGCACAGTGCTGGCTTAACTTTATACGAGCGCATGAAATTGTACGGATCCCATGCTGGCATTTGAGAAGATTTTAGAACCCTTTTAAAATGAATGTTAAGTTGTTGAATTCAAGAAACGCTTTTTTAATCATCCGGAATCTTTAACGTTAAATTCAGAGCCTCCACAGCAGAAATAGTCCTGACTGATGTAGTCCAAATTTCACTGCCCTCCTCTACTCTTTGAAGAACTTTCAAGGAATTGGTGATATGAAAGTAAAGCGAAGAATGTTTTCAGGTGCGCTACCATCCCCATTGACAAATAAAGCATCTCGTTTCCCACTCTTACGACTGGTCGAATGGGCAGCGGCATGTTCTAAGGGAGTTAAAAATAACTATTCGTTCATTCTTTGCCCTTAAAACCAATGTGACGCGGAAAAGACATCTGTCTCTACGTTTCGGCTGATGGTTTTCTTACTTTTCGCCGTTATTTTGAGAACTTTTAGTTGGACCTCAGTATAAACTCGATCGTTATCCTTTATTAGCAGACTTTCAGAACCGTTATTGCTTACGCATGCGTGAATCCGTGATGGTTGATTTTGAAGTCGAGGTCCCTTTGCTCTATCAGAGATTCAACGATCAAATCGTGAGACACTCACCCTGGTTGCACAAATTGGGTGGTGTAAAACAGTGAAGGTCTTTAAATGCTTTACTAAACTATTTTTAATGAATAGTTCTGCTACTTTTAGCCCACAGGCCTCGAAACAGAGAACTTAACATCGGTTCAACATCCGACGATGTTCAGTTGCCTTGGGAAGGCTAATCCTGGTACAGAAAGTGATTCTATCAGTGCTGTTCGAAGGCACACTTTGGGCGGCTCCACCTCAGTGATTGGGAGGCCTCTAAACTCCCCTCAGGCCTCCTTTCACCCAGTCTCTCCTGCTAGACCCACACAAACAGCACCATCGCCATGGACTCCTCAAGGTAACTTTCCTTTCTTGTGCCCCACCATCTCGAGGTCTGAGCAATCCAAAACTTTAACTTCGAACTTGACATTTCTCGAGAAGTAGCCACCTAGAAAACTGAATTTTGGTTTGTTAAATACATAAATTTCACTTTTTTGCCATTTATTTTGTGTTCTTGGCGATCATGACTATAAAAGAAACTTTGAACACATTTTATAAAGACTGCATTAGTACCCTTTGCCTGGCGGTTAGCAAAGGGGAAATATGACATATTTTGGTAACACAAAAGTGGAGGCCCAGTCTTTGGTCTGGGTCCATCAACTAGATTCTACAATAAAGGAAGCATTTACACTGGCAGGCGCAAATGCAAATGTAAAAACTAACATTTTTGTTCCTTTGTGCCATTTGTTGAGCATGCCGCATCGTTTAATTAGTTTGAGTACTTTTAAGTATTTAATAGTTTTTCTTGTAAAAACCCTCAAATCTGCGGTTTATACGACCGATGTCACACGCTGATGACGTAGTTGTTTCTCTCTAACCCGTCCATCTTCTTGAAACAAACTTATGACTTTTCCTTATTCTACTTACTGATATGTCGCGTTTGCTGATAGTAGAAAGTAGATGCCATTCTCTCATCTTCCGATCTTGAAGCCCCAAGGCACTCCCAATGAGTGGGAGACTCAAATCGACGAAAGGTGCTTTGAGTCCATGGCCATTTACTCGGTCGACATGACCGGCAAAGTAATCAGTAAAACATTCTTGGAACTGATGCCACGATTTACCGCTCTAAGATTAGCAGTTAAAATGTGAAAAATTCACCTTTGCCCTTTTCCTTAGCACCCATTTTGGAAAATGTCTTCCCGTCAAACTGGGTTATGCAATTGTGCTTTTGCGCAAATTACGACTAAGGTGGCACAAAATGTTTACGCGGGGTCAAAACCCCGCTCCTCTGACGTGCATTTGCAAGCACACGACCCTATCCAGGTCTCGCCTTCTCCGGGTGGGTTCCACTCACCTCGTCACTACGCAGCACTCTTCCAGCATTCGCCCTACTTCACCTGCCTCTATCTGCAGTCTCGTCTGTTTCTTTAGTTGATCTGCTTTAGAAGTTGTTGGTACGGAAAATATGCCAGAAAATATCCTAAATCATATTTTTTAGTAAAAAAGGATTTAAAGTTGTTGGAAGCTAAGCATGATTTCTTGCACGTTCTTGATTGATTCCATTTTGATGCAACTAAAAACTCTGCAAAAGCGATAGCTACTTTTCTCCTCCGTTGGAAGCATAAACAATGAGGTTGTTAAATTGTAAACCAGGTCAACTATTTTTTGGCACTTTTTCTTCAGTTCTACCAAAGCATCTTAAGGCGAATAAGTTGTCGAAACCCAAACAAACGACGTTTGGCTTCTTGTGTTTATCTGTAGTCAAGTAGACTGTTCGCCGTGGTGTTTTGTTCGCTCTCAAATAGCATACACGCTCACCTTTTTGGGAGTCCTTTATTGTGTAAAAGCCTCCGTTTTTATGAAGGAGAGGTAAATTTCGGGTAGGAAAGGGTTATTTTGAAAAAAGAACGGGTTTGTGGGGCACCTTGATTTTCTCACTTGACCTCAGAGTCTGCAAACATGTGGTCTTTATTAGTTGTGTTTATAAGGCCGTCCATTGGACGCATTAAATGTTGTCCCAAGCGAAGCTGTTCGCTTAGTCTAAGGACATTCAGAGCCTCGGTGATCTGAGATGCGCTACCACACGCAGATGACTGTGACGGTCGGGTCTCCTCCACGAAGACAGATTTTGGAACTCAATCAGTCCTTATTATTATTTCTGTAAAACAGTGCCGCAATAAATTTGTTGAATCTCATTCATTCCATACAATAGTTGCTCAAAGGGATCAGAAGTATCAACTCACCTCCAATTCAACTTACATTTTTAATTTCTTCACTTACTTCAATTTTAAGAACTGGCGTGGCTGATCCTGCATAATCGAGGCGAAAGTGTTCCCATGCCTTCTCACTCTGATGTAGCCTTGGTTGTGGCTATTTTGCGCCCCACTGAGCCGTGATAAATGCCCTTCTTGACTGGTAAGCTGCAATTTTTTGTGGGTGGGAAAACGGCGTTAGACGGAGGGTAAAATGCTCTGTAAGAAGCCTTGAAATTTAGCCGCTCTCATTGGGTGAATGGAGTGTCTCTCCACTTCCTCCCTTTTAAACGACGGCAAAGTCGAACGATCTAACTCTCGGAGTCAGCTTTTTCCCCATATTGAATGGTTGAGCAGAATGTACAAAGTTCAGAGTCCCTGGGAACCATTTGCATATTTAATTTCTTCAATACCTCTCTTTCGTGTGCATAACTGTGCGAGAAAGGTGGGCATTCATTGTGTAAAGAAGTGAGCTGATATACTGGGGAAAACATAGACGGAGAGAGGGGGAGCTGAGGGAGGATGCTAATTTCTGGCCCAAGGGAAAAATACCATGCCAATTTTTTACGCTGATGAGGTAGTGCAGTGGACGTCTGATAAATGCCAAGTATGGTGCCTTGGTAGATTTACTCCAGCTTTTGTAATAAAACCAGTGACTAAGCTGCCCAACTTTAGTCTTCTCCTTGTTGTTGATTTTTCCGTCTTAAGTACGTTTTCCACTCACGTCTTTGGAGAGACTGCAATGAATCAAGTGAATGCAATTGTGTAAAGTTCCTTTGTCAACAGTAGGATTTTAACGATCAATCAAGTGAATTGCCGTCTTTTAGATTAGGTGGTGAATTTTGAGGATAATCCGCCACCGAGGAGCACATTAGTAAATTAATTTCTCCTTTTTCTCGGTCTACTGTTGGAGATTTGTGGCGCTTTGAGAGGACCTCAACTTTTCCTTGTAAATGTTCTCACAGCCTGTTATTGAAGGCTCAGTGACCGATTTCACCAGCCACTAATGACTACAACAGTTGAGGAAGTACAGTGACGCCCTTGTGTAGTAGTTTTCGACTTCATCGGTGTGCTCCTCGAACAATCGGAATCAAATGCTTCTAGGCTAAACGCGATCCACTTTTAACTTAAATGGTTTGCATTCAAGGCGATAAAATTTCAGGCGTGGACAGAAATCTGCCTCTCCATCAGCCCCACCTCGTAAGGAAAGCGATTTGTACTCCCTTCCTTTTTCCGTTTTGTCTAAGGAGTAAACTTTACGCAGTTTTCTGTGGCTCGCACTCTCAAGGAGTAATGCGTTTTCTTTCCCTCCTGTCCGTTCCACTTTTGATTGCTGCATACGTAAATCGTTCAAGACATTGCCCCATTCGAGGTTGACTCGCTCGGGCCTACCCCTTCTGCTGACATAAAAATCAAGTATGAAACGGAAAAGTTTATTAATTTTGGTTTACTTTTAAGCGTTGCTTCACAGATGGGAAATTTTGCGGCAAAATTCAAGCAATGAATAAAGAGAGGATGAAATACGCAGTGCAAAGCCTCCTTGCCTGTGTAAATTAATCAGATAGGGGAACATTTCATCAAGGAGGATCTCCTCAGCTCCTCATACTTTACTTTTTTGGATAGTTAGAAGATAGTGGTCCCTTGAAGAAATACACATTTAGTTGATAAAAATCGAAGGTAAGGAAGAAGATCCTTTTTCGCAACTTGTATCTGTTTTGTCAGTGTTCGAGATGGAAGACCGAAGTTGCATTGTCTTTGAACATCTGGAGGAGAACTGTGCCCAAACGGCGTGTGGTGGGTGCGCACAGCAGCAAACGGGACTAGTGGGTGTCCACATCCTAGTAACTTACCTGTCCAATCACAAATCAGCAAATGGGACTTTACAATTTAGGCATTTGCGATTACTTTTTTGCATTTATTCATGCCTTCCGTGGCCACTTTTCTGAACCCTATAACTCAGGAGTGAAGTTTACGACTTCTTTCCTATTTGTCCCATTTCTCACCTTAACAGCGTTTTTTGACAGTGTTTTGTCAAATCATCGTACAAAATCATTTCCACCTTGGGAGACCTAAGGGACCTCATCATATTTGTCGATTCCCTTTTAAAGATCCACTAACGAGCGGTCTGGAACTTTCGCTCTTTGGATGGGTGGTGAAATCCGCATTCACTTACTACAGACGGCAAATGTCGGGCAATAAATTTTGTTCGGGTTAGTAAACGCAATAAAATGTGGCAATTATTCTAGAAGGTCAGAATTAACTTGAAATCGGGTGATTACTGTCTGCATCACATGTAAAAAATGTCCTTTTGAGGGATGTGCACACGAATTTACCAAACACTTGAATGCCTTGAATGTGGTGTCGCCTTACTCAACGTTGTTCATATTGCCAGTTACAAATGGAAGATATTTCTTATGGAGTTTGATGGCCACTGTTTGCCGCCTGTTTTCTGGTTATGCAGAAATGGTTGCAGTCATGAAAAGGCTCAACTTAAGACTTTAAATGCCTCGGATGCTGACCAACCGCGGTGGTCCAGATGTTTAACTGTTCGAGTCTGAACTAAAAACCCCACCACCAAATCTTTATTCAAAGGCAAAAAATAAACTTAATATCTGCGATCCAATGAAAGATCTGGAATAATGACTGTCTCATCTAGGCAAATGTCACGTGTCACTTATTTGTGGTACCCAGTCCACATAGTGCTTTGTCTCACTGGAACAGGAAAGCGACACTCTTCTCCTCATATCCTTCTATTTAGTATCAGCTTCTAAACTTGCCTTGAAACTTCCTGTTAATAAAGCTGCGCTTCAGCCGGTAATAGAAATTCTGGAATCTGCGTCACTAACTGCAACTATGTGGCTTCTTATGGATAATAAATAGAGCAGAAAAGAGGTTGATGGGGAGAAAAAGGTGCCTAAGCCAGACCTGGAATATCCTCATGTCCTGTGCATGCGTTAGGGTGCGGCTCTGCACAGGTTGATGAACAGTGACTCATTCTGGCCTAGATTCATTCAGCAGCCCAGAAAGTATCAAATCGAGGAGGGGGCTGACTAGGCGGCCATCGTGGTAATGCAACGCGTACCCCAGTGCCTGTTTGTCGCCTTCTCTCTATGTAGGAACACGATTTCAATAGCCTTTCTAAGTTTGCCTTACATCGTAAAACATCACCCATGCCTAATAGCTGATAGCACCGAATCTACATGGTGAACGGGCGATTAAGGTGAGTGTAGGTTTCAATTAGAAGAGCTTAATCTTTGAGAGGTTTAAACGCTGCTTCCTTATTTTAAAATAGAAAGCGCTTGTGCTTTTGCGCATGGGATACCAAGAGAGAGCAAAGTAATTAAAATGTTGTCAGCACCAATCATTGACACGCCAAAGAGATGAGGTTATTTTTACCTGCCAGATTGCTAGCAATCTAGACAGCTTTCATTTTGGTGCTTCACTACTTCTACGAAATACGCTGGACGCCCACAGAGTTGTTAATCATCCACAAGCATCCAATAACAACTGCCATCAAAGGTCTACAGAGGTTGCACAGCCCTCTTGAGCGGACCTCTGCGTTATGGTCTTGGGGCCTCAAATTCGTCACACACATAGGTTTTATGACCACCAACATTCAGTTATGAGGCCTTCTGTAATAATTGCATAAATTGTTTTTCTATGTTGGCCATCTAGTTAACCTCAAGATTGAAACGGCGATCTATGCCGTGCGGACTTTTGTCTACTTTTCTTGAGGTTGCAAAGTTGCTTCGCTTTCTTTAGTGCTAGAGGAGAATTCAGTACCCCAATCAAAGGGCTCGGTTGACCCTACAAATACTCACTCTCAGGGTTGTCCATGATGCGATTAATATAACTTTGTTTTTTTATGCTTTTTAATAGGAGCGCATCCAGACGTGCTGAAGGCACGAGCCATTGCCACTTTCCGCGATGCTACTTGCAGAAGTCAGTCGCTCTGCTTCAACAAGGGAGACATAATTGGGGTAGGCAAAACATCTCAAAAAGGCATTCGACTTTTATGACTCGCAATAAATCTTTATTATCCGTTATCCACATTACTGTTGCAAGCCGCTTTGTTGACATCCTTAATGAGTCGTTAGACGCCATGCAGTCTTAAGCCATTCAAGTTGGAGAACAAAAGAGGAAAAGACGCAAATGCGATGGCTTATGAAAAGAAAACTCTCTGCAGCATGGCTCGAAAAGGTAAAATCAAAATGACTGCTGCAAGCTTAGGCACTTTACTGTGTCCTTCATGACATTTCGATCACTATTTGACCAGCTGAAATTAATAATGTTTGGCATGCTAGAACACTATTTGCTGTGTTCAAAAACTCCAATTCTAATCTTCGAAGCTAGAAACTTTCAAAATCTGTCTCGAGATAGGTGTATCTGAGTAATTTCACTGCTATCAATGAGACTGAACGAAAACGCTTTGATCATACTTGTCACAGCAACTGGAGAAACGTCCACTTCGATTGATCCCACATTAGCCATTCTCTTTAACGGTGACAACTGACAGGCATGCGTTTTCGTCTCCTCCTTCTTCTTCCACAGGTGTTCGCTGACTCCATAACCTCGAAGGAGGACGCAGCGTGGTGGCGTGGTTTTCGCTTTGCCAGCGGTCCCTCAGGAGGTATCGGGATGTTTCCCAGTTCTCATGTCACCCTTCTACCACTGCACCCGCCTCCTCCACCATCCACACAGAATGAGAGACAGAAGAAGAAAACGGACTTTTCTGTGAGTTTTATTGGAGCTCAATTTAGCTAAACTGCTCCACACGACCACGAGCTCGCCGGAGATTTACACTTGCAGAGTGAGACTTTAAGTAGTTTATGGGAAGAAAACCCCCTTTGACAGGCAATCTGACAAGTTTATTTTATTAAAAGCTAATTTTACTTTTTTGGGTCAAATGTGTTCTAATCACCAAAAATTTATGACCTTGCCGACATTTCCTGTGGTCATTAGCAGAGTAATAACCGTTAAGTTTAAAATGTGTTTCCAATGTTTCCTATTTCAAACGCTCTTTGTACTTTCTTTAAAATTAATTAACTATCTGTGCTTGTTCTTCGAAGACTGACCGGTGCCTGCGCATTTTTGGATCGGTTTACTCCTTACTTCTTCCAGCTACCAAGAAGTTACTTTCCACTGTGCCTTTCGAACCCACATTGTGTATATTATGTAAATAGTTAAAATTTTCCGCAATTTGTCCGTTGGAAAATGCGATAGCAACGGCAATAAGAGTTGAGTGTAATGAGGTTCAAATCTCTGCCTCCCCTTAATTATATTTTCCTCATCCGCGGCTCTGGCTCCCCCATGTCTAGACTAGCTGCTGATGTCTACATTTTAAAATACCTCACCTCACCTCTTCTTTGGCCTCTTGTTACCCAAAAAATGGTTTTAAACGCTTTTTGTGAAGAGCTAGACAAAAACATTAATTTTTTTGCATGAATTTATTACAACGACAGGCGTTGAGAGCTTCCTGCAGACAGCCTTCCTGGTTTGCAAGGCAAACTAACCTTTATGTCGAATGTCATTCACGGTTTATTGTTGGCCTTTTTTATCGATAAAAATTGCAGGTTCTAACTAGATACTCCACAGTCGGTTGTATCGCAGTAGGTGAAGGATTTAACAATTCTTTCTTTATAATCGTGCCTCGTCCTCCATTTTTATTTTATCGGCGGGAGGAGAGGAGACAGTACATCGAGGAAAGAGTTTCGGGTTGAGAAAAGCCTCGATTAATGTCAGGCAAAAATGCTGCTAAAAATAATGTGGCATAGTAACATTGCTGTATTACATGGAGCGGAGTAAGAAATGGAATGTGAAGAAGGCAGTCACTGACTGACCATCAACGTTGTTAAAGATGTTTATTGTAGTATCCATTGCCATGTCACGATTTCCGAGGAGGAAGTTGCCTTGCTAATGACATTCCTGAAAGAGCCAGTTTACAAAACCTACTTTTTGTCAAATGCTGTGCCACAAGGAACACGAGCTGTCATGACTCTCCATGACTTCTTTTGGTTACCCTAAGTCTCACCAATGGTTTCAAAAATCTTACCATAAACGTGAAATCTGAACTGAATCAAGGCAGCTAATCAGCTGCAAGTTTAAAAGGAAGAAGTTTTGCGAAAAGTAATGCAGTTGGACAAAGGCCGAAAGTCGGTTCTACCAAAAATTAGATTTCGATAACGTCGAAGGAGACTAAAAGAAGTTCAGCCTCACAGAGGGATGAACAATTGACTTCAGATGCCTTAGAGAGAAATAAAAGGCGCTACCATGCATTGCCCTGCATAATATGGGCCACCTAATCCATTTTTAGACTCAAACTGATGTTACATCGAGTTCTTCCTCCTCCACTGAAGACGATGGAGAAGATGATGAAAAAGGTGCACCTTTGGTACATCAAGATGCATCTACCATTGCCAATGATAACGGAGAAGTCGGGAAAGTTGTGAACGAAATGGCAAACCTAGCAAACGCTGAGCTTCCCGTACCGTTACGATCGTCGGTCGTAGGAAGACAAAGCTCCACATCCTCTTCTCCTTCCATAACGACAATGAATGCCTCCACACTGACGTCTGGACATTCAAACATCCTGATGGATTCAAGCAATCGAAACAGCGCAACCAGTTTGGACAGTGGACGCGGTTCTGCTTATGCCACGAGCTCTGAAGGATCCAAAATGGTGACGCTTGTTTAAAGTCATTTTATAGAGTTTTTCTAGGGTTTTATCCCCGGTTCCTCACTCCCATAGAAACTGTCGACTATTCTAACTGGCGAGTTGCCTTAAGAAGTGGCCGACAAAATGACCTCCTATGTGCCTCAAGTGCAGGGAAGAGATTGATGTGGCAACAAAACTCGTCTTCAACTTGCAGCAAGACCCAAAAGCAGTTTTGTATAAACTTGAGTCAAAATAGTTTTCACAGTACCCTCCAACAAATTAAGTGCAATTGATAGTTAGGACTTAGTAAACTCAGATCTTTTAAAATAGAAACTCTTGCATCGACCGTTTGCGAAACTCCGCTTAGCTTCATTACTTTTTTCTCAAAATCCGACTAAAATCACGCTTTTTCGTCGACTGGATATTTACAGAGGAGTGCACAGACCTTTGTTTTAATTTATTGGCTAAAATGCGACACCATCGACCAAACACAGAAACCTTGTTTCTACGAAAGCCGTTTTAAGCTGTTATGGAGTGCCTTGTCGACCATCCACAAATTATTTCACCGTCGTTTGTTTGTCCCTCTTTCCTCCATTTTTTCCCAATTTTTGAAATGTTTTCAGCAAGACTGCCATTGGCAACACTACGAATAAGTTGACAAACTTATATATGGATTCTTTCGGTCACTGTGGTACTAAAGCAATGTGTAACTCTTAAATAATTAGGAAAAAATCATCAAAAAATTATATTTTTAGCTTGATAATTCGTAAACTTGAGAAAAGACAAATGAGTTATCTCTGTTACTTTGAAATGGACGTTGTAAACGAGTAGCGGATTCGTTGATTAAAAAGCACATCAATCCAAATATTTCGTCCGTTGGTACAAGAAGCTGGAAATTCTTCAAGGGTGGATCAGTGCATGCTCATTTGTCACGATGCATTTTCGCCAATTCTTGAGTTGTTTCTTTAATATACGAAGTAGTGCAAACAAGCCGTATCCAAAATACTAATGATCTCGGAGCTACTTCGGGAAGTCCCTTTCTCATAGGAGAAAGAAAAGTGGAAGGAATGAAAGAAGCAAAAAATGCCCTTCTTAAAGGTTAGATTGTTGTGTTAGTGAACCCAACAAAGCTGCTTATGTAAGTGAGAAAATCGACTTTATGCAGATTTCACTGCGTTGATCTCCTTGTGAATTGATCAGACCGCTTGAACGCATTTAAATGGCTTAAAAAAGTCCTGTTCAGGCGTTTAATTTGTGCCGAAGTTGGTACGATTTTGTGACGTCTTATCGTGTTGTTCATCAATCACTCGATGTGCTGATCCTTCATGCACCAAGTCACCCAACCACTTAAGAAAAGCAAAAGTAAAGATTAGATGAATGTAAAGAAACTTTTGCTAATATATTGGTTGCACTACTACTAATGCTTAAAAGTATTAATTTGACTTGGCTGATCTAAGCCTATTCCGTAAAAGGACCTAAAGGTTTGTCAATCAAAGAATAATTCCATGCAACCATTTTAATAAATCCATTCACCAATAGGAGGACTCCGTTAGTGAGTGTTGACCTTGGCAAACCAATCGTGAATGAGCCATTAAACGGCTATTTCTTACCTTTATGGCTTTAATTTTTGAGAAATAAGTACGCATTTCTCTAAAGACAAAAGAGAACATAATACTTAAGTAGAACATGGGCGCTCAAAGAACAAAAAGGCGTAGTTGAAGTCAAATATGCTATCCCAGTGTCCAGAACTATAATAAAAAACAAGCATACCACAAACCCCACCACAGCAATCTGCTAGCGCCTTCACAACTGGGATTTTTTATGTGGTTCTTCTTAATTCTCGGTTTTAGACGCTTCGGAGTTATGATCTCCAAATCTCCTTTTATAAAATTTGTCCAATTTGTGTGAAGTCACACTCTCACCTAATGCATTTTATGTTTCGTTCTCACCACCTGCAAACATTTTCTGACAAAGTTTGTCAAGTTCCTGTAGATTAATGCGAGCTTCTGGGTCAAGTTTCACAAAATCAACAATAAAATCTTTTACTTTGCTATTATTTTTATAGCCCAACAAACGCACTCTGTAATTCAAAAAGAATTCGGATTAATGCTTACAATGAGAAACCGGTAAAGAGGGGATTGAAACGCGGAAAGTTCCAAGCCTATGTGATTGACTATGTCGGCAACGAAATTCTCTTTCCCTTTTGAATCCTCGTTCCTGTCAAGGGTTGACTTTGCAACGTTTTGCATGGCCGTCCTTGGGTCAGTGGTGCAGGCCTCGTGAGTGGTTTGAGGCTCACCCATTGGATCACGAATAAGGGCCATTCAATCCTTCACCCTTGTAATCTTCAAGACAAAAACTCAATGTGAAGACGATTGTGAGGATTCATCGACTCTATAACCTCTAAGCAATTTGTAGATCGACAAGGACCTTAAGCACTTTTACTAAAAAACACTCAAATTCATCACAATGCCTGTTTTCCCTTTGGCGCTCTGTCTGCCTGGACTCTGTATACGAACTTTAAGGTCTAGAACAATTGAATAGCCTGTTCAAGAGGCACTCCACCATATCAGACTGTTGAAAGGATAGTACTTTGACACAACTTAAGTCGTGCTTTGTTCCCTCACCGTTGGAGCACATCTGGCATTTTGTGAAAGTGTGTGTGCGTGTTGGCACATTGGATGAATTTACAACTACGATGAATAAGCTACAATTGCTGATTTTGTTCTTTTTCGGTGGTACGTTTTTTTCTCCCTGACACAGTTTATCGCTTACACATTAGGCTTTTTTTGCCGCACTATGAGAGAGAGAGGGAGAAGGAACACTGGAACTGATGCATGTCTGAACGTCTGTCAGCTCGTTTTTTTAAAGGCAGGAAGAACAGAGCATAGTGTCCGAGAGGATTTGGCGAGTAGCGAAAATTAATTGAGTCGGAGGGCATGAGAGGAGTTTTGTGAAATCTGCAATTGTTGTCCTCCAAATGTGTTTTGACAATTAGCCATAAAGGATGCTTCTCAGACATTGTACAGCACCACTTCTTTCAATTCTCTAATGATGAAATGAAGGCTGTTGCATAGATGGTGGCTGAATGCTGGCAGCAAAGGAGGTTGATGGCACCTCCTGAATTAAGGCAAATACAGAAATGAAATTTCCAAGTATTGGCCTGGCTTACTTTATTTAAATCCATCTTTACAGACTTTGCCAACAAACGTGTTCTGCTTTTGTCAGCAGTGCTGCTGAAATCATTTATTCTTCATGAACCAGTTTTAAAGTTCATTCCTCGTTTCTGGTCATCAGAGCTTCCATCGCCTTTGCTCTCACGAAATACAGTCTTGCCTCAAGTTCTACTTTAATGCACGCCAACATTTCAAAGTCAAGAAGAACACCGGCGTACTCAGCTGTCTCGCTTCTTAACCTCAATTTTTCCTCTGTTCAGTTATGCAGTTGTTTTAACAGTGTAGAGCGAATAAGGAAATGAGAAGGGAGTGGGGAATAAGAGGGAGATGGATGCGATAAAGGTTGTGTATTATTTCATGTTTCTACTACAGTCCAATAAGCTTCGTTTATTAAGGAGTTTTACTTCGTTGATTGTCTGCGAATTTCACGAAGGAAACTTTTAACGCATATTTCCAGCAGTTTAGCTTGGCTCTGAAGAAGATTGCATTTTGACACCCTCAAATGATACGGATTCATCCGAATCTGTGATTCTGCCTTTAGCGAATGGAGAATGGAGTCTGCGATCCACTGTGTTCACACAAAGCAAGAAGAGTGTTGTGTATAAGATGGATGCGTGCCTCGGTCGCGGGATTGTGCGGTGATCTGTCTGTTAAGCATTATAGTTGCGACTTATTAGCCACTGATGTTTCCCGCCAATGGATTTGTGGAGTTGAGTCCAAACGTCACCTTCAACCACATCTTTTCGCTCGGTTTTCAAGCCACCATAAATTCTCCTAGCGCCGCCACAACGCATGCATAAATCGAGAGAAAGGTGCAGTTATTCCCTACGGTATATAAATAACATACCATCTTCACAAACGTTTAAAGTGCCAGGCCGAACTTAGATTGGTGATTGCTTATCAGGAATGGAGGTTCTTTCCTTCTTTACAGGAGAAGATTCGTTTGACCTACCCTGCGTCATCATTTCAAATTGTTCTAGTAACCTATAAACTTTTAATTTGTTTGTCCTACATTCCTCCAAACTTCCTAGTTTGTCAAATTTAGTAATATTTATTCTCTCAGATTTCGGAAGGTATCCCAGTGACATTTCCGCACTCCCACCAACACCTTCAACGAGTTTGCCCTACCATACCGCTGTCCATGAATTCTCGCGTTCCTCCACCCTGTTTCCACCGAATGACATCCGTTACTTCTGCTTCCACCACCACCACCACTACTACCACCACCAACACCACCCTTAGTCATCCCAGAGGAGGATACCGTGCAGCTTCAGTGCAGCCATGTGCCTCTTCTACCTGTTCTTCCACCTCCTCTGCCTCGTCTGCCTCATCGGGTGCGTCCTCTTGCAGCTCCTGTGCCGCAGCCACCGTATCCTCCGTAGCCGGTGTCACCAGCAGCTGCGATCGATCCCCAGTCGAGCTGCTCGTGAATTGGTTGCTCTCAGCAGGATTCTCAGAGTAAGTAGATCTCGTTTTGGAGAGATGGGAGAATTAATATTCTGCGCATAGTTGAAAGGACATAAATAAACAAACTGTCGTTAATGGCAAGATTTCAAATTCGTTCATTTAGCCTTTCCATATGTCCATTAATGCCCTTGTTCATTTCTGCTCGCTTCGTACTTGTATATGATCTTGTTAGACAAATTTTTCCCATCCATCCATTTATCAACCCTCAAGAATATGGTTTCCTTTTTAAATTTATTCACTCGTCCATTCTCTTTCCTTAACCGATGATCATAATTTTATTCATTCTTTTATCCATCCACTTTATCAGTAGCTAGCATTTCTATCAGCTTTGATTAAGGAATTCGTGAGTGGAAGACTTTGGGGAACTGCAGCGATGTAGGTACACCTGCACAAAACAGTTTTGAGCCATTTGGAAAGGCTTTGTTGAGTAGACGATTTGAGATCAAATATCATCTGAGCATTAACTGAGGGCACTGCGTAAATTATTAGCTTGGCGCTTCGTTAATTCTAATCCCTACTCCTGCACACTGATTTGGAAAATCGGTTAAGCGAGGAATGTCTTTGCACTGAAAAGTGGCCCTTCTCTGCCAATCACTTCACTGCTTAAATCAATTCCCAGCTACACTCCGTGCCTTGTTGCTGCGGGCTACGATTTGAGCACACTGCGACGCGCAACGCCAGAGGACTTGAACGCTTGCGGAGTTACAAATCCCAGGGACCGACAACAGCTGAGAGCACGTCTGAGCCGACTTCAGCTCCCTGAAAATCTTCCTGATCACATCCCGGTGAGGTGCTTTGGTGTAAATAGGTCCTCTAAGACATGCGTTTTGAAGCATTGAGAAAATAGAGAATTGAATAAGGGGAAAAAATACGTATCTTAGGGGATGTGACAAGCTTTTACATTAACGTGGATCTCCACTCTATCAACAGACTGAATTTGACGTCAAAGTAGTGCATTGAAATCCCCATCTCCAAAGAGTCCGTTGTCACACTTGTCTGAAACTTTGTTTTGGTCGGAATCTCCGTGCTTTCGCTGCACCAATGCTCGTTTTGGCTTCAATTCCGCAGGTGAAAAGATCAAAATTGAAGACATATGAAAATTTAGTTTGTTCCGCAAATTTTGGCTGCTTAGTAAATTGTGAAAAAGATAATTTGCTGCTTCTCTTCCCCTTCGATCCCTTTGAAGTGGTCCACGTAACGCCGGTGATGAATCGCTGCGTCATTTGATTTGAAGCACGTAACCAATCACAGCTGACCTTTACGTTGCGTGAATTTGGAAAACTTGTTTCATAAAAGGGTTATTGCTCAATCCTTTTTCATAATTTGAAATGATTTGAACGCTGCATTGTAGTTCTCTGTTTTATGTGAATCTAAATAAATTATCAACATCGTGTTTGCAATTTCCAATTTCACTCTTCTCAAATCCCCCTATTTTGGAGAAACTTTTATTGTCAGATGAGTTTAGATATTTTTCATGGGAATGTCATGTTTTGCTAACCACGTTAATACCTTACCTTGGAAGTGATGAGAGAGGCTAAGGCGGTACAACCGCATCTCTCAGCCACCTCACTTGCAGCTTGTTTCTGCGTGATGCGCAAGCCATTTGGGAATGGGAGCCAGCGCATAAAACAGTCGATAAAAGCAGCATTGGTATTCCTTGAAGCTTCCAAATATCGATATCGTGACGTTTTTAATGGCTGACGACGTCAAGGGGATGTATGGTAGAATATTCTAATCAGGCTTGTTGACATCTTGCATAATAAACATCAAAGAAGTCTTACGTTAAGAGAGCTAGGGAGATAACATAACTGAGAAACACCTAGTTCCTCTACCCCTGGATTTTCTAAGTTTCCAGTCCTGTCCAAAGGAAAATCATCCCTTACCCACACTGTGTGCTTAGCGATTTGGGTGGGGTTGAGTAACCACCCACGGGTTAGTCACTGCCCTCGTTGCTGATGTCTCCAACTCGCTTGACACGCTTGAAGCATCTGACAATGCCCAAGTTAAGCATGGTAGAAGTCATTACCAAATCCCAAGAATCTTACAAGTTGGGAAGGAAATGTCAAACTCTTTCCTAGGCGAACGTCAAATCAAGTGTACGTTGAAAAACCTTTTATTCAAAATAGCCTTCGTGGAATCGTTCTGAAATTCAGAGACCTATTTTTACACCTTCACCAATAAAGGAGTTTTTAAGTTTTCAGTGAAAAAGAGGATAATGTCCAATTGCACCACTTGCAGCCCTAACGTCACTTCTTTTGTGCTTTGAAATAATTTATGTCGTGGCTTGCCTATGTCTTTTATGACGACACTAATTTGAATTAGGTTAAAATGAGCAGTGGACACCTCGGTTCGGATTTTCCTGTACATTGTGTACCTTTTAGTGCATTCAGAAGAATTTCCCAAAAATAAACTTAACCTTATCCACCAGCTCACATGATTGTAAAATAGGTTTGTTAATGAAACTATTCGTTCTTCTTGGCTGCTGTATGTCATGCTCATTTAACTCGTGGCTTTGACAACTTTGTAGTGGATGATTATTTAGCCTAAGCCGTCCATCGCACAAGCATGAATGAGGTAAGAGTGCATTGCTGCATTTTTCACAAACAGCTTTTGATTACAGAACTGTTTAGTCAACTGTGAAAGTTAAATTTCTTGTTCTGATCCAATGCTTTGGCATAACGGGAAGGGCGATCGTGGTGCTTCTATATTACAAATGTTGGTTGTTTTTGGAATGGAAAGGACACCGATCTCGCCTTCATGTCTGCTACTGCTACTGCTCCAGTTCATGACTCACCGTGCTTGCGTTCTTTCCTCCCTTTCTGATTAATGTCCACGTTGTGGGCGAAGTGGAGAATGGGAAGGCGAGAGGCAGTAAAAAATTGATCTCTGCGTTAATTATGCTCCCGTTTTCACCACTATCAGGCACGGTATTCGCATTAACCTTCCCAAAACCTCTCATAGGCTTCCTTAACGCAGCACTCAACTGTTAAGAAGGGAAGACTTTTGACAACACCTCGGCTTTCACGTTTTGTGGACTAAAGCACATAAAGCCATTTGAAACGAAACACGTCCACGCTAGAATGGGTGATTGCAAACCTGGAATAACTGAGCCATTACTGGCTGACAGGTCGTAAGGAAATGTAAGCCACTTTTTCGTACACATGGTTAACACGAAGAAGCAAAACGCCTTTTGAAAACACTAAGCATAAGCATCTTTGCGCCCTCGTTTTACGATTTCTTAAAAAAAAAATCGCCTCTAAATAACCCGTGTTTCAGCATTTAAGTGTGAATGCTACCCCCAAGTTAGAAAAGGACTTAGAAACTTAATCAACCGATAGCGTTAATAAAGGTTCTCTTCTGACCTCTCTTTTAGGCCTGTGTGTTTGAGTGGCTGTCAATTCTAAATCTGACTAGTTATTGGCCGGCCTTCCAGACGCAAGGGCTAACTACCTTCGAGAAGATCGTCGTTCTAACATGGGAGGACCTTGAAGAAATCGGCATCACAAAATTAGGCGAGTCCTTAGGCCTGTTTTGCCAATCTATGGTAGTTAATTTGACTTATTGAATCAAACCAGGCATTGCGTGCACATTCCTTGACCTCATGACTTTAACATCAACGTCATAGATACCACTGCCAAATCTTCGTCCTTTAGGTCATCAAAAAAAAATTATTTTGGCCATTGAACGGCTTCGAAGGGCACTGTCAAAACGCAACGAAGATCAGTCAGTAGGAACCGATTCACTCATTCGAAATCGCCAATCACAGCAACAGCAACATCTTTCTTCTCCAAGCCACCCAGGTACTGCCTAGTATTACAATGTTTGGAGAATATGCTGTGTTAACGCGTTCCTACAGATCGCTTACTCTTGCAGTTTTAGGCCGGTTTCATAAAAATGTCTCATTCATTGGCTTGATGTGGGAAGTTAGTGTGTTTTAATGTTGCTCCTCATTCACGGAACGACGATACGGTTGTTGTTGGCATTTGTAGCCAGGCGGAGAGTTTGGCTTATTTTTATGCAACATCTGCATTTCCAATTTTATAGTTTCAGCTTGTAAAACATTAAAGAAAAACTACAAGACAATCCTATCTTGTCATTTCATTCAGCCGCGCAACCTTTACCAATAGAGGAGGAGCGGGAAACGATGATGACAGGAAACCTTGCTGATCTCACGCCACCTCCCCCGCCGGGATTTCAAGATCCTCCCCACGTCGTCCGAAAAGCGTCTCTCGACTTTTCACCATCCAGTGCCATCAACCCGGGCTCACCCGAGCCTAGGCGAATAACTCACCATAGGCATCATTTCTCGACGAGTTTTCTCACTGATATAGGAAGATTAGGTTCCAACGCTCTTTCTAGTGTCAGCGATACAGGGGCCGAGGGGAGCACAAAATCAGATCCTCTGCCAAGGGTAGGGGCATGTGAAGGAGAAGAAGTCGAAGCAGGAGGAATAACAGAAGAAGAAAAGGATTCCAAAAGCCATCCGAAAGGGGTTCAACAGTCTTATGGAGAGAGCTTTCCGTCTGTCAGGCAGCGGCATCGAAATGCTGTCGCGACCGCAATCACCATTCCTGGTAAGAAAATCCTAATGGCATAAAGTATTCCTCTGACAATGTTTTAAATGAGTACTTGCGTATGACAGGTGGGAAGGAATGTTTTTCTTGCAACACAATGGGAATTGTTTAAAATTCAGCTGATGTGCCCTGGAATAAAAATTAGGTAGAATGGCTGAAATGGGCATTGGCTAATTTAATAGACGTCAAAACATCCACTGAAACGAGGACGCAATGAACAGTTTCGAGAAGAGCTTGTTTGCCACACAGAAAAGCTCTACATGCATAAAAACAACTGAGTATAAATAGCCAGGAAACAATTATTGAGGGTATCACAAATCTAGATACCAGAGATTTTATATGAGCCACTGAATGGGAAATGAGAAGATAGGACAGGTAGAGGAGGTTCACAAATTCCATTAGGACGTTGAATAAGGAGAAGAGATGACTCTCTCAATGGCCATCACACGCACATTCGGAAAATGCCCACCTTCGTCCACCCCTC
>UYWX01000127.1:0-37779 GCA_900622495.1 Hydatigera taeniaeformis
GAAACCGAAAGCAAATGATAGTAAGCCATGTTTTAAAACTAGTAGAAACCTTACTTCCTTTCAAACACCTTTAATCATGTACGGACATGTCTCAGCAGATGCACAGTTCCACTGAATGCCTCTACAATCTCCAGTAGTATTGTGATAGCAACTAGCCATAGCAGATTGGTTAGGTGACCTCAGCAACCATTTCGCCTCGCACCTCTACTAGCAGCGCAATATACATTTGCTTGCGTTAAAGTACCTTGATGCCATATTTGGAGGTAGCACTGCTCTGGCTGCTCGGCTAACAATAAAGCCTTATCTGTCCCTGATAACACTTATGCTAAAATTGACTACAGCATTTTTATTCACGACTGATTGAGTACTCATGCCTCTCACGTCTAACTTCACTTTTGTGCTACATTTTAAGACTAGGGGATTAAATGCGGCCGACTAACGCCCCTGTAAGCAGCTCAATGCAAGCGCCTGAGCTCCGAATATGCTGACTCATTCTCATCCAAAAAACTTTTTTTGGCTATCATTATTAACTATCATCAAAAAGGATCCTGTCTACAGCGCGTTGAAGGCATTACAGAACAAAGGGATCGTGATTTCACTCCGTGAAAAAGCTGTTAACAGTTTTGCCATTCCATGGTAAGTGTGCAAAAGTGATGCCGAATTAGTGTAACCTGTTACAGTCAACTAACTGTACTAACACTATGTTCAGCACTGCGTTGTGGAGTGACAAGATTCGACAATGTGTGGTTCCAGAGCTCCATATCTGCCGCCAGTAGCAGGGGAACAGTGTGACAACTGTACCGCCTCGGAAGCAGATCCAACTGCACTGACATTGGGCAATTGTGGTTGGGTAAGCAGTTTATACCCCACAGTGCCAACGTCACCCATCATGTCGTCCGTAATCGATGGACGGAATGCAGAACTGGGTGACAGGCCAAACTGGGCAAAGTGGCGACAGTTGAGCAATTACCTCAGTCAGGAATAACTGCCTTTCCTATGTGATAAAAATTTTAAGAGGCGTCTGAAAATAAAGCCATTTTGCAATGCTACTGACAATTTATTTTTGTAAGTTAATGATGGACACTGCACAACGAAGATTATATTTTCAAAGATAATGCCCGACGTGTGGAGTGTGCTGTAAAACAGCTGTCTCAATTTCTCATGAAAACTTACTAGACTCAAGCGACTAGCGTTGATTGCTTCATTTTTGCAACCCATTCCCCCTCCTATCGTTTGAGCCAAATGCTATGTCCGGATCAACGGATTCTATATCGTGTTCTCAAAAAGTTAAAGTTATTTGTCAGCGGTGCGTACAAGGTGAGAGGCCATAACACAACATTTTGCGACATTGGTGGTGCTATTGAGTTTTAAATGGAAAATGAGCCTGGTTTTTTTGATCTCAAAACATGCATAGGCGATAAAACCGATTTATAGCCATATTGCAGACTGTCTAGCAATCAGAAATTACGACCAAATGGGTAATAAAGCAAAGGCGGCTTCCGTACTCCAGGTTGAGTAGAGATGCCCCTACACAATGCTTTGGCTCAACCCTTTAAATTATGCGCTCATCCATTCTGTGGTTTTGTAACATCAGTGGAGAAATGGATAGCTTTGCAACTAGTTTTAAGGGAGTATTACACAAAAGCCACTTGTTTCTAAATTCCCTACCATGATCTCAAGCCCAACACATTGAATTCCACATATTTAACAGGGCAAAATTGTCTTTCACAATATTTTATGAAAATCAGGGAAAAATCCCAAAGCTACTCGACGTTTTTGGCATCCCTAAATGATGAGGCTGTTGCTGTGACTAAGGCCTCACAAAAACTCTCCACACCCTTCTGCCCACAGACTTCAGAAGACTGTAAAGGCTTTAAATCGCAACAAAGCATAAAACCTTGAGTCACTAATGTTTAATAGATTGATTCCCGTATTCTCATCAAGCTTTAGGATTTAAAGCGCTTCTTGTGTCTGTGCAGCATAAACAAATCTTTACGTTGTCGTGAAGTCGCTATAAAATTGAGGTAAATTATTCGACATATTTAGGTAATGCTTCGAACCAACCACGTTTAATAATCATATGTATCAACAAAGAAAAAAAATCATCCCTCAAAGAGGTTTTGCTTGATTTTTAATTTGTTGGCGGAAGGTAAATCGCTGAAACCTCCTACAATCTTTAGTCGCACAAATCGCCTTACAATGGGATTACTACACCTCCAACTTCTGATTTCATCATCTTCTCTAGCATTTTTACGAGTGTAAAAATTAATAGCATGTAAATGGTTGTTGAGATCTGATACTGACTGCTAGTTCTAAACGTTTCCAGGGTAACCAATCTTGCAGAAGACGACTGCAATTTTTTAAAATGAAGTAGGAGGACAACGCAGTTGATAGATATCGTGTACGTACAGCCTCCATGTCTTATGGAAAAATAGTGTACAATGCACAATGTTCACGAACTCATTAAAATTACTTATTTCGAAACAGCGTTGAAGTTGGTTAGCTAGCTGATTGTGTATCACATAGAGTTCCATAAGTCAAATATGATTGATCATAAGTCCCAATAAAATTTGCTCTTACAGACAGGTAAAAATTAATACATCTCTTAATCAATCTAAATGTGGAGATTTAACATCAACAAAGATCATTATTAGCTTAAAAATTAACAGAATGTCACCTTTGATAGTGATATTACCAAGGCAACTGGAACTTACCGAGTTCCTGAGAATGAACCAAGTTGAAACAGTAAGGGAATACAAGGAAGACTTGAATCAGCAGTCGTAAATCCAGATTGCTTAACAATATCACTCTTGGGGCATTAACCATCATTATCCTGTTAGCCTTGTCACCATTGGTTACTGCTTGTACAGAACTTATTCACAAATCTTGCTGTTCAAAATGCACACTTGTTATTTGAGGCATCGCAAAGGAGAGGTGGATAGAAATCGGGAGGAAAAGGTTGAAGAACACATCAAGACATTCCTTCGATTACCTTGTCAGGCTTAGTTGACGCGCTGAGCCGCTGTCAGCATCTCTTAGCTGTCGCTCGTTCTCATTGGTCGATCATTGTGATTGGTGCCCACTGATTCGCCGAGCAGATTTTCATCACCAGCCAATTACGATGCGCGACCAAGATATGACCACTTATGCGCGTATACGCGTAGACGAAAAAAAGGACCACGGTGCACAATCATGCAGACGCATGAGCGCAAAACACTGGGTGAAAGCAAAGAGGACTGTGCTGGGACGGTATATTGCTAATTATAATAATCCAAATGGAATTCATTAGTGAGCAGATAGTCCATCAATCTTTTTTTCTTAAGGCCAATTTTGTGTCGCTAGTACCCTATATGGATCCCAAAACCGAAGATTCCAACTTCTTTATTTCATTTGAATTTGTGGATTTGCCAATAGCCTACCACATATACTTCCCTTCGAATATACCTCTGCAACACTAAAAACAGACATTTTCATACCTTTTTTTCGAAACTTATGCAATCGTGTTGGCTAAAGGTGGATAAAGTCCTACAGCTATGCATTCAATTGCTTAGAGCGAGTAATTGAGATTGGTGCATGAAATCAACGAAATAGGTTTGCACCCTTAGAATAGGGCAACCTTCTTTTTATGTTTTGTCGTATTCCCTTAAGGGGAACGTCTAACTACTTCAGTTTGCTGATGATATATTGTAAAAGTTAATAAACCTTTCCGACCTTACAGATCTAGATGTTTGTTCATCTCAGCATGAAACACTAGCATTAAGAATTCATGAAGATCAACTGCATCAACCTACGACTGAATTTCGACTCCCGTTTTTCATTGCATCGTTGCGAAGACAGAATGAATCGAAAATAGTAAGATTAAGCCGTGGGTGTTAGATACACTATAATTGAGTCCAAAATGAATAAGATTTGTGGAGATTCCAACAATGTCATTGTTTGCACATTGGGATACTATGCATTTGGCCAAACTATTTAAGCACTCGACTTTGCCGATTTTTCGACGAGGAATCGCGCCCACATCTAGCGCTTAGTGTTTGTGGTGGTGGTGTAATTTTAAATCCTAGCAGACATGCAGTGAAGTTAAAGCAGAATTGAGGTAATATTGTTAAATAGTAATTCCGGTCTTGTTTACTTTATTCAGAAATTGCAATAAGACATGGCTAAGCTGTACTCCGATTCCCCAACGTGTGCTTAAGACCGTTCTCGGAGTTCTGCAGGAATTGTATCAAATCAATGCTTCATTCAAAAGAATTTTAGTTCTTTCACACTTGCGATTTATTCGCTTTTCTCCCACTTCCTTTTGGAGAGCCTTGACTGCATCTAAAAGGGTCGCATTTTGATCCTGCGCCTTTGTGGCGCTAATGGTTCTTTAACTGAAGGAAAGTGATCCCATTTTCCCCTCAACTTCTCGCGAGACCATTTTTATCCCAGATTGAGCTCTCGAAACTGCCTGACAGACCTGAACGATGACTTTATTTTATTTTTATCTCCCGCGAGTGTACCTTAACTGTCCACCACCGTAGTTAAAAAGTGTTATAAAGAAAAGAGTAAAAGACTCCATGTTAGTAAGGAGCGAGCTCAAATCAATCAACTTTTCTGGATCGCAAGAGCATAGACTGGTCGTTTAAAAGTTGCATGCTGCTCATCGTCAAGATCACCATTGCTAGTGGAGCTCATATTTGGGCCCATTCCCAAACCCCTTTGACGGGAATGAAAAAATTTTCGTTTTGAAATTGGAGCATAAAACTCCCTACAAGTTAAGAACTACAAATTGTCCATTTCTTTTGCGAGAACACCTTCCCACCGAACCTCTAAATTAAACCAACATTTGTCATTCCAGAACTATAAAGTGGAACTCTCTAATCCATTTTAAACCCCATTGCTCTCACAAAGTGCATTAATCCATGCTGAATTTAATGCGATGTAATGTCTCCTTTTGATGCAGACTGGAATCAATGCTTGAACAGTGAACTCGCAAATCACTAGGCCGCCTTTTGTACGCCCAGGCTCTAACGCACTGAGGCGCACTTCCCTTCCAGCATTTAACACCTTACCAGATAAAGTGCCCACTTTAAAATGCTCCAATTTCACAGCTCATTTTGCTAGCCACCATCCGACGAGTCATATTTTAGTCACAAAAGTAAGTTGTAAGGGACTCCGAAGCCCATTCAATTTTAACTTGCAATGACTGATTGAAGGTTTTGAAACGCACAGTTTGTGTACGCGCAGGGTGGGATGCTTCATGTAGAGCCGACTTGAAGTCGGATTTGTTATGGAATTGTTATTATCACTACGATAATGGGTTGCGCCTGCTGACTCGATTTCCAAAGACATCTGTACCGGCGTAGTTAGTGGGCAGGAAATTTGCATAAATTTTTGAATAATTTGGAAAGGAGTGCATTATACATTAGCAGAAATGCTAATAACTCATCCTCATAGCAAGGCATTATCAAAACCTAATATTATTGCATTTATGAAGCTATTAGAGAGCTTCCTGGTGATAAAATGCAGGAAGGGCGTTCTTCCTTCCAATGCTAAATCCTCGATATGTGCCACTCGTGGCATTAAAAGGATTGCAAATTTCATCACCAGCGCATTTCTTCCTTAAACTTTCAGGCGATTAGACATCTCCTACATCCGTTTTAACACCGTCAATCCAATGCAAATATGTGCTCAAACTTAACTACCAATTTTTACGAACAGATTCGCAGATGCAGTTAGGCTTAATTTTGTGTCCCAAGCACAGAATGAAACAAAGTTTTTTTTAAAATTGCATAAATATAGTGCAGTGACAAATTTTGGACAGAATGTAACGCATACAAGCACCACTCCTAAGATGGAGGAACCATGTGGTGAATAACGGCAGAGGAATGGCACTGCAACCAGCAGCTAATGGCATGCGCTTGACTCCTCTTTGTAATACCGCCGCATGAGCTGCTGCGCTCAATTGTGCTTGATTGCAAAAAGCAGTGACGGGATCCCAAATTCCCAAAGACTAAAGTCGACCGGTGCCCATCCTACCCAAAGTTTGAAATATTCGAATTGGCATTTTGGGATAGGATGTTAGGACAATGGGGAAAATGCAAGTCCTGGGAACATGATCACCGACCACTCCCCACTTCTCTGTAGCAAATATATTTCCAACTAAAGGCCATGATGAACATTTTGTAAGTCGTTCCTCACTTCAAGTACCGTCACCAAAGAATTTCCTTTCACTGTATCTCCATCAATCATATTCCTCAAGGGACTTGGTAAAAATAATGCTGAATTCTGCACAGATGTACCTCCTAAAACCACTACTAGCCTGCCATCACGTTCTAGAGGGAGTTCGACAGTGAACTGCCCAACTTGATGTCCCCCGCTATGTCTCGTGTGCTTTCTTCTGCGCATCGGAATTGCACATCAAAAAGCTGCGAAAATTAACAACTCCCCAAAAATCTATCTCCAGACCCGTGAAAGCAGAAAGTCACGGTGTTGTTTTTGAGGAAGAAGATGATGTAGGTGGCACTAATTTAATCTCAAAATCGGAGCTTTTGTAGTCAACTGTCAAAACACCAGTTGTGGCTAGCTTTAAAAGTGAAAGAGGGGTAATACGAACGGAATTGTGTCTCTCATTTGGTGTGCCGACTGCCAAGCTTCCAAGTCGTCGCGCTACCGAAGCAAAATCACGTCAAACTGCATTACAACTTATCAATCAAGCTTCCATGAGTTCCTATTTATTATCCCTCTCAGGACCATCTTTAGCCTCGTAAGACGGATTCAAGTAAATTTAATAAAAAAAGGCATTTATAATACTTATCCTACTTTCCGATCCTTATTATTGGCAATAATAAGAGTCTAGTCAAAGTTCTTATCAATTTTCTTTCCAAAACATTGTTTTAAAAATTGAAGTAAAGTGTATAATTTTCAAAAGACCTCAATCTCAGTTAGCAAAGAGCCTGTTTTACCCAACAATACTTTCTTTCTGCAGTTTGACAGTTGTTAAACGGTGCAGACAAGCGTTAAGATTTTGCGGCTAGTTATTACCTATCTAAGCGATCATTAGTAAGCATTAAGCCCCAAAGATGAAGGAAAAAAATGAACATGTAACTGAGACTGGGCAACTTCAGGCTAAATAACACAGTGTTTGGGTTGTATTGCTTTAAATACAGACGCTTATTTTTGTTAACTGTTCAGCCGTGACAGTTGCAGAGGCAAACAGCACACATCAACGCTTGAACGAAAAGGCCAGTGGTAGGTCTTCGAGGAAGTGAAGTTTAACTGCATTTTGTCAACCAACCCAGTACTTTGAGATTCAATCCCCTTTTTCCCATCGTCCCAATTTCCGATACTGCTCCGAGGGCAATTTTCAGGAACCATAACCTCTGCTACAGTCATAAATACACGACCTCATTTTCGGGATTTGGGTTTCTAACTTCAAGCTAACCGAAATCGAAAAGGCTTGGAAAATGCATTTTAGGACAGACGAATGGGATTATTTGCTGTCTGGAAATGTAAAAATGAGGTAGTTTTATAAAGCCTGGGTGCAAGCATCATTAACGATGGTCATTAGCCTTCACCGATGTCGCTTCGATTGTGTTGTCTGCGAAAGGTGCCCCATTATAGGTGCTATTTATCTGATTGCTCAACCTTGGGATGTGGATTTAGTTTTAAAACGCCCGGACTCATTGTAATATAGTACGATTTTAAGCTCCATTTTAAATTCAGAATGGTGAAGGCATTAACGTGAGGCCTTTGATGATTTCGACAGCGTTTATAAAAAAGACAAATTCGCTACATCATTGTTACGCCTTCTAACTCTGTATTCAACAACATTAATTCCACAAGGGCCATTTTATAACTCACATTTTATGAAGTCATTTTATGCATCTAGAATGCTTTCAGACTCTGCTCCCTGTATGGCTTGTTGATTAAAATCAGCGATGAATTTCCCAATTTGCGTTGCCGCAAAATTCTGCTGTGGAAGCTCCACATGGTTCTTACTACCTTTTGTTTAAAGGTGCTCAAATGCTGGACTTCGACTCTGCTGCATTGTTTGGCATCTGAATCCTCAGTTATGCTGATTCCAAGCCCTCGAAAATGAGAAACCGAATGACCAACAAAAGCATTGGTGAACGAGTTGAAGGCGTGCCCACCTCATCCATTCGAAACAGCTGCTTAATTCTACCATAATTTTTCGTTTTACTATTTGCCCTTGATTTATTTTGCATTTTTTTCAGTCCTTTTAATCCGAGGTGGTTTTAACTAGCGTCAAGGGAGTTGGAAAGCTTACATGTTTTTAAGAATCTTCACTGTTTTGACTGCTAGCTGTTAATGCACACGTAGTTTTTTACTAAAGACTAAAACACATTAAAGCTTGTCCTCCCTGCCCAATATTCCGTTGTTATGGGCTCTCAAGTACTTTTGTTTTTGTCAACCAAAAACACCATTTCAGTAATTAATAGTCCCGTTAAACTTCGGTCGCGCAACTTGCATGAAAAGCAAGGAGAACTTCATTTCCTAAGTCCCATTTTGCGAAGATATGTTTTAGTAATGCCGTTCTCCTCATTTTAAATGTTACTGTCCAACATTGTGGGATATCAAAGGCGAGGACAAATTACGGTATGACAGACTTTGGGACGAGAGACTTTGAAGTTGTTAGTCAAGGTGATCATTTTCTTGAATGCACGGCCTGCATTATGCCTGGAGTTTTCGATAGGATAAAAGCGTTTAAATACAATCATCCGTCGTTAATCTCTCTGGACAAGTAGTTCAGCACACGTGACACCACTAGCAGAAACAAGACTAAGAGGTATGTTTCATGAAGCTTTATTTCTTTATTAAAAGCAACAACGAGAAAGTTTCTATTCAGTAGCGTACCACCTCCGATAGGCACCTTCAGTTCCAGGTGCTCTAATGAATCGGTGCTTTGAAAGGAGCCAAACTGGAGCCTCACCTCGTCAAAATGTGTCATTAAACCCAAAAATACTTTTCTATGATTAGGTCAACCATGTGCACATTTTAAACACTGATGTAATGCCGTTCCATTTTTTGACCATCAAGCTTACTTCAAGGTGATTGCGAACTGTGCATTTACATACCCCGCTTCTTGGCTTGCCAGGGCTTATTGACACTTTCGCATAATCATTGAGCCCACGTGAGCGATGGTCATTGGGCCCGGAAAGAAAAGTTGACAAGCGCATTGTTTAAATCACATAAAATTGCAATACTTCAATCTTTACCTCATTGGTTTGGCTATAAGAGCACTCGAGAATCCATGCTTGCAAATTTGCTAGGCAGCATGGTCTGTAGTCCATATCAGTTGCCTCAGCCCTTCCACCCATCTCAACGGTACAAGGGAATATAATGAATGAGCATCACTGTTGACGAAAGCTTTGAAAGGGACACGACACAATAGAGCATTGACAGGAATGCCTAGTCGATGCTGTCGACATCTTACTTGATGAATTTTGTAAAAAAACAATTTTGGTTCACACACCTGAAAATATACTTTAGCTTATTACTGCATATAGCTGCAGGCAAGACTGACAAGTTTGCATGCCGATGGATTTTCCTCATGGTATGCCATTTCTCCGTTAGTTCACGATCTTCTCAATGCCGAATAATTCTGTCAACCACAAATTCTTAGTGGCTGGAGTCCACTGCACCAAGGGGCCCAAAAAGGCTCTCAGAGAGTGGAATATTTTTTATTAAATTGATGGGGATCAAGATAACCTATTTCATGTGTAAATCTAGCTGACATGTCCGTGTTTGGACCTCATGAAGTTCACGCAAGTACTATTGTGTTAAAAAGGACACTTTAGTACCTTATTTGCTGCATATTTTTCCATACTTGCATTTTTAACGAAAATAGCACATAATGCGAGAGCAAGAATCTTGCGTTACCAAGGACAGTTGACAAAACAATTTCTGAAAGTGATTCTTATTGAGTAGTCAAAATACCATTCCCAAATACATCTTGCACTTAAAGGAGTGACGCAGTATGGTTGCATAAATACGAGCCCCTAATTTCACTTCACTTCTTCGCGTCACAAAATACAATTCCAGCAATTTTTGACGTTAAAATTGAACCCCTCTGATTCTGCTGGCGCTTAGCTTTCCCATACCTGTTCGAAAACTTGCCTTCTCAGATTGCCATAAAACCCACCGCATAACTGAGTGAGGATTCTGAGTGGTGGAACAATTTTGCGTGAAATAGGACATTTATGCGACTCTAAGGGGTTTCAGCACCGGTAAATGTCTGTTTTGCACATTCGCATGGGCAACGTCAGAGAAGATAGCTAAACTGATTTCTCACAAAAAGTAATAGCTGATGACGCCTTAAAGTTCTTTGCTTAGAAAATAGTTCCCAATACCAAAGTTTCCCCCCAAATCAACGCCTAAAATTCAGAAGGAGGAAATGAAAGAACATTAAGACTCGCGTACAGACACGCTTAAACAGTTCAAAAAGAGGAGGCTTTGTTGCATTACAACTCACAACGGAAGTAACGACTTCATCACCGCCTTGACAGACATGAAATCATTCAATTGAAAACAAACAGACGCTGACTAATTTTGTAGGGAGGAACAGTGTCTTCAGCTTTAGAAGGAATCCAGTCGATCCCCGTTGGAAACACTAGTTTGCGGGTCCATAGCGCGAAAACTCGAAGGCTCACTAGGGAGTCAACCTGCTCTAGATAAGCATCATCATAATACACCCAGTTTGATCCTGTTACGTCCCCCATAGCCTACACTCACCAATGCTGCTCCTTCTCTCCGTACTCGATCCTGCTCATTACCTAATAGGGTTTGCAACGATGCTGTCCGGCCGATATCATCAATTTGAAATATTAAATGCCCAGATTGTTTACACCTCATTTCCCTCTTCCGATTAATTAATTGGTGGAAACAAATGAATAAGGAGTTGTCGTAGTATTATGAATGGAACCTTAATAAATGACACCTCTTTTCACGCAATAGGAGAACCTAAGTTAGATGTAAGTTACAAACGGAGACGAGTGAGGATGGATTTTCACGATTCGCCTATGTGATTAGAAAACAAATTTGCAGCCAAGCACTTTACAAGCAAAATGCGGCTATCAAAAGGCCCGGAAGAAGTGGAATGGTGTTGAGAATAAACTCAACAAACAGGGGATTACAACCATGGGATGATAAACTTGTGTACTACCGAAATAGTGTATTCGTCAATGATTTTAAAGGAAAAGCGCTATTATCCTTGATAACATTGACAGTTGAGTATTTATGTCCAAAATCGTTACCAATGCCCACATCTGTACGACTTATTATGCATATTTTTATCCACAATGTAGATATTAGAAATTGTCTAGATGACCAAACCAAGGCAAGGATCTTCAATGGATCTGAAGGTTGGTGCTGCCTTCGCAATATCTTCAGAAAGTAAAACTTATTATGCAAAAAGAACATGTAAGTAACCCAGACACATTGAATATTGCCACAGAGGTCCAACAAACTCATTTCACTTTCATTTATTAGCATCCCAAAATAGAAATTTGCGAGAAACCAAATGCTTGCCGAAAATTCCATCGCTGAAGCCTCAGAAACAAAATACTTTGGTACACACAGAAGGAGCAAGAGGATAAAGAAACTTCCTAGCTGGATAATTGGAACAGTAAAATCGTCTAGGTGAGGTAAAATCTACTTTGAAACTCCCATTTGACAAAATAAAACAGCAGACTGGTGACAATTATGGGGTCTTGCATCTTTTCCGTGCCATGATTGGCTTTTAGATACCCAAAGTACCTTAAAAGTTGCAATGGCTGATAAGAAGGTTATAAAATAAGACTTTAAATTCGCTCCACACTACTGGTCCTTCTCAAAAAGCACTCAATTAAGAAAGGATTTGAGCAGATCGTTTATGCTAAAATTGCTCTCAGCTCAAAATAGCCGAGTTGCAAAATCCAAACAACCGCAAAAAATTGCAGATTGACGTGTGGTGATTGACTCACAATATTCAGTACGCGAATGGAGTGCCTCCCCTGGGACTATTCAATGGTGTCAAGCTAAAATGAAAATTGATTTGTAGCCAATTTACTTTCAGCCGCTTTTAAACTAATTGCCAGACCACTCTTCTTGTATAGAAAAGGAAAGGACTTATACCAAACGGAGTTCAAATGTCAAATTGCGCAGGTGGAATAGATGGAAACACTGCGTTAGGATTGAAAATAGTTAATACACGACTAAATTAAAATTGTCATTTGAAAAAAGGTTCCAACCTAGGAACTCATGAAGTGATGATAGAAATCGCAGTATTCAGTTTTTATCAGTAATATGCTGATTTAATATGCGGGAGTTGGGAGTGAATGGGAGACGAATGAGGTTTAAACACTTAAATGGAGGCTAAGAGAAAAATGAAATAAATTGTCATAGAAAGACTTGGTTTCGTAAAATATGAGCACAAGTAATATAAACACACCAAAAGCGTCCCAAGGCCCAGGACAAACAGCTAGAGAACAACTGTGTACATTGTGAAGGCATGAAAAATAAGGGAGGGGGAAAAGGAGACCGTTGAGGAAGTGCGAGATCATGCCCTTTAGTACGCCATATTATTAGGAGTTGCGTTGGCAAGATGAGAGTAGAGAGGGTAGCTCGCTTTGGCTAGCAAAAATAGATGTAATGAAAGAAAAGCAAACAGTGAGAAGAGATGGAGGCAAGGAAAGCGAAAAAGGAGTGGCTGTCATGCAAAAGGAAAATTGATTGATCACAGCCGATACCGAGGGAAGCGGGAAGACTAGAAGATGTCGGGGCACTTTGACCAGTCCTGCTTCGCCTTCGCCACCCAATACGTACCATTAAATTCGTGACAGTCTTCATCGAAGTAAGTGTCATGGGTGGAAGAGAACCAAACCGGAGTGTAGGGTGATCCACACTCGGGATCTAGTGGTCCTTCTAGCAAAGTCGACATCAGTGTGTAAAAACAAGCTACTTTTTACATTGTAAGTAATCAGGAGTGTAAACAGACCTCCAGCCTCAAAGAGATCCCACGCACGTCGCTTGCGTCTCTGTTTTACTTCAAGACGCTCCTTCTCGGTGTTCGCCTCGTCCCATCGGCCGAGCTCCATTAACCGCTGATCTGGTCTGAGACGCGAGTCAGTAGGCGCCACGCCCTGCTCGGGTTCGTTCAACTCAATGGCAAACTGGTTGAAATTGTACATCTGAGGAAAACCTGCTTTAAGTAAGTTGCCCATCCACTCAATAAATGAGTTAAGTTGAAGGCTTACTGCACTGCCACATGCCCACAAAGAGGGCGAAAAAAATCGAATAGAACCGCAATTTCACCTCCATAAGAGATTTAACTCAATAATCCTTTTGAAATGTGTCAAAGTATGCTTGATAGTGATTTTGGGGAGGAATGCACCATTAAAGTGCAATCACACATGCTTCAGCGTATGTTGAAAAGAGGACAATTAAAACGGTTGTTTTAAAATGCTGGTTTTTGGTTTTTTCATGCAGCTAAATTTGATGATCTGCTCTAAAATAGATAAAAACAGTCTTACTTATCAACTCCATGATGCAGTGGGTGACAAATGAATTTCGTTCTCAACCGGTTAGACAGGTGAATTCTCCGAAGTAAAGGTTTTTATCATTTCGCAAGTACAAAAAATAGACAATTATCCCCTTAGAAGACTGCTCGGTCTAACAGACAACTTTGACCGCAAATAATCGTCACAAGCACTCTGATGGATCTACTTTACAGTCTCATATGGCCTCATGCAGTGGAGAAAATGCTTGAGCTTACCGATTCGGAGTTTGGAGGAGGGGGCTCAATGACCAGAAGCACAGTGGACAAGCCCTTGGGTGTTCCATCTGGAGAAACAGCACAGCCCTCTACTTGGCTGTCCCATCTGCCGCTCAGCTTGTATACCAAAGTGCCCGAGGGGTCGTAAATGAACCCACTGACCTATTAAAGATGACAAATAGTACAATTGGAGGAAAGGCATACCATGATACCCACAAATTCGTTGATGCAAAGATTCGATGTGCGGTAACGGAAGGGACTGAGTTGATCCAACTCCAATGTCATTAGGATTAAATACGTTGATAAATTATTGTAAAAGTAAAATCTGAGGCAGGACATGGAGAATAATTACGCTTTTTGTAGCACACCCACGCATGAGCGCGCAAACGCGTTGCCAGATTAGAGAAATTCAAGGTAACCACAGTGACATCGACACAGAAAAGTGGCGCGGAAGGCGTAACACGAAACTGGACTAATGAAGATGGAATTTGCACAATACTGAATTTCAAAAAGAAGAGACAGAGACCGGGAGTAGATTACCGTAAAATTTTACAACCAGTTGACCGGAGCTTAAGTGTTACATATTACAACCCATACAACTGGGGTATGCCAAAGCGTGTGAAAGTCGGTCTTAGGACTATAAACCCTGGAAACGACTGCCATAGCTGAAGTTAATGATTACTGCAAACGCATATAAGATAACCGATAAACATTTAAAAGATTGAGACTGGGAAATGCAATTCAAAACATAAATCATGCTGCAAAACGCATTTATGGAAGACAAATTTGGGGTTTTCTTGAGTTGTTTTTGTTGCAACAATGATGAGATCTCAACCAATCGAGCAGTTCCAGGCGGATCCAAAAATTTTAAAGCAACTCCAGTGCGGAAGGACGGATGCACCATTCAAAAGAACAAAGGATGACAGCGGATATCACCACAAGGGTGCGGTTGGACACGTGTGTTTCGTACTACCTTTACTAACCGCACAATTCACATAAGTACATTTCGAGTGGCAGGCGCACAAATTCACGCATCACTTGCAGCTGCCTCACTTGACTTTCGCTAACGGCCTTCGGTGTAAATGATTTGCAGGATGTGATTGCTAGGCTGCAAACTCAGCAACTAACGGGAAATTTTCGTGAGGAAAGTAGTGTAAATACGACACGAATGGAAATCAACAACTGCAAATGAGAGGATCAAGACTTGGCATATGAGTGGCAAGTTTCATAGGCCTAAAGCCATACAGCAGTGTCTGCGACATTGGCGTAAAAGTACAAAACAATATTGTGGAGCAAAAAACTAGCTTTCATTCGAAATTAGATTAAAACGGTAAATGCAATCGCGAAAGAAGTGCTCGACTTTGGGAATTCTCAGGGAAGAAGTAATGTGGATGTAAGGGGCTGACATGTGGCCTCAGTGGTTTCCCGATTTTAACTGGAAAGTAGTAGTTTTGCGACAGAGGATGAAATATAGAACATGACTCAAGCCTTCATTTGACTTAACAATACCTCACGGACCAAAAATCAAACGAAATTGTTTGCCAAGCATTCTACGGCGCACGACTAACTGTCCTATGAAATCGACATCCAAAAGAAAATTTCCCGCAGCAATTCCAATGGCTGAGGCTACACAAAGGTTCCTGCTTTTTGAGGGGGATAACTCGAGCGTAGGATTAAAGCAAACCCACAAATGCAAACAAAAAAATAAATAAATTGGCCAGTCTTTACATAAGTGTGCAGAGCATCCAAGTGAAATTGCAAGAAATTATCCAACTAGCAGTATTTCGTTTAACAGTTAGTTCAGAGGTCTAAAAATGCATATTTAAATCAAGCCAGAATTCCCATTCAATCAACTGCTAATTAATGCATCAGTAAAAGGAAACAGTAACGGTTGAGTAAAAAAACACGCTTCTTATAAAATAAAAAGGTCATGCAACTTTGAATAGCGCAAGAAAAACATCTGAAAAGCGTAGAAACAAAACAGTTGATAAAACCTAACCGTAACTCAATAGTAACCAACTCAACATCATAAAATCCACAATGCATAAGTAATTGTAAACCAGCAGTTTGAAGATGTCCTTGTTACTAAAACTCAGAGATTGAATCAACAAATAAGGCAGACGTCTTAGGGTGAACTCCAGTAGGTGATGAAAATGAACAAATAGTACCGAAGGGAAATGCATCTGATGCAATACAAAACAAGGTTGTGCTAATTATCACAGCTTCTAAGCTGAGGCTATTGCTTCTGCCTGGACCAGTACATTAGGGGAATGATGCTGCAAAGAGTAAAGTCAAACAGCACAATAGCAGCATAAAAGATCTCACAATTTAATGGAAGTGTTTAAGAACTAGAGGATAAGGGGAGGAAGCCGCACACCTGCCGATCTGGATCACGGGAAAAATATGAGTGTGCCTCGTAGCGCATGCGACAAGAGTAATTGGTGTTGTGGCTCTTTATCACAGTCTCGCCATGAATTTCAGCCCACAGTCGCCCCACGATAATGTTGTGCACTGTGATTGTCACCTTAGACCAGGTGTAGTGTTGACCATCCTTGAAGAGAAGATGCGTACCACCTGAAAAAGAAGCAAGACATTTTGAGGAGCCCATCTTCGAACAGTTTGGTCTTCAAGAACAATCTCCTCAACAAAAAAATTATAAAAACTGCGTTGATGATCAAGTTTACACAACTGCTGAATTAGCAAAATACAACTTTATGTGATCGACATTACACCAAGAACAATCAACCATCATCCTAGCTATCTTACAGAGAATGAATTATTGAGATTTAATGCAGAGATGCGTGAGAAAGAAACAAATGCGTCCTAAACAAACATCTGTTTAGCAGCGATCTTCCACAGACGGAAAAGACAAGGAAGATCAAAGCCAATTTCAGAAGTGCAAGAAAACTTCGTCAGAAAAGACAAACAACCAGACAGCCACTGCAAGTACTGACAGTGGAGGTACATTACCTTACTGACCGCGTTGTTAAATCGCAGTACCTTAAATCAACATATCTGCAGATCATTGGGTCATGACAGCGGACACAGGAGAAATTTATGTTGAATTAATCAAAAGGAGTTACGACATTCTTGGATAAACCACTTACCTTTAGGTATTAGTGAAAGATATTTGCCACGAAATTTGCTGTTCACGGTGAACTCTTGCCAGAATTTCCAACCGTAGCGAGTGGATTCACAGTAGTGAGCAACGACAGGTGGGTGATGGCTTACCTGCATAAGAAAAACAAATTCAACACAAGCACATGCATTTGAATGCCGTAAGTACCGGAATTTCCTACAATACGTAGCAGGTAGTTGTAACAATTAAACGAACACAAATTTCCTGTTGAAAACATGTAAGCTGGATTATTCAAATAAGGTCTGCGAACAAGTCTTTCAAAGGAGCATGGAATAACCTGCCAAAACGTGAGAGCGGACGGAGCTTCCAATCAGATACGTGACTTGCCTGCTCAGCGAAGCTTCGCCAGCCAAAGTCGTCGGAACGATCGCACTCATAAGTTTCGCCGAGAAGGGGGTTGAAGGGTTTGCTCATGCGCACTGCGGTAGTGGCGTAACAGGAAACCGAAAAGGCTGCGATCCACGCCATTCGCCCCACCGGATCACTGTTCGCCACCTGTGCCGCTTCATCAAGGCATTTGGAGTAAGTCAGGTCCTCTGTCACGCGTTGCAGAAAGGAAAGCGGTTCGTTGAAGTTCACCTACCAGGAGTATTTGAAAACGGGGACGCAAAATAAAAGAATATCTCACCATTTTTAAAGGCGATACCTTGAAGGGAATTAACGAAACACCATATTTTATTTCGCGAAATTCAAAATCTTAGGCATTGAAATCAATAACCCTTCGGAGTTCCATACTTCAGAAATTTTAGAGCTAATATGAGCGGAGGATGCGAAAATTAGGTGGCTCACTTAAGTTTCTAATTCGATTCTGTTTATGTAGAAAAGATAACGAGATAGGTATGCATGTGAAAACCATTTCCAGTTTGCCTACACAAAAAAATTAGTACATCGACTCGTGACTCTTGCATTAGAGTTGCAGTGACCACCAAAAAACCGAAGTAATCACTTCTCTTTCATATAGTGCTTTGGGGTTGAAGTGCGTCATTCAGAGGCCTTTTGTAGATTGGCGAAAAGAGTAATCAGCAATTTCTTCAGAGCGTTCCATTACCCGTATGTGTTCAATTCAAGGTCGCTGCTTTAATCGCAATACAATCGAACCACTTCCATACACACAAAATATAAAGTGTATTTGTAGAAAACTCGTGTTTTTTATGCCAAACCTCCAGAATTAGAGGACTGCTTTCATCGAGACTCCATTCCGAAGGCACCAATGTAATCTTGATTTTAGAAATGCTTTTGAGGTCACCACGACCAAGGAGACCCACATACATTCAGAGTTAGCAAGCATAATAAATGCACAAAGTTGGCCTTTTATAATTGAGGAATGACTTTTACGCCTTACAAAGACCAATAGAAATAAAAACACTATTGTACCACTGGTTTCCTGCCAAGGCAAAATCTTTGTTCACAAGCAAATAACAAACTTAATGCCCACTCACACAATTCTTAATCAAGTTATATAATTAAAGACGATAGAACTGGTTACATAACATTCCACATTTTCGTTAACGACATTGTATAAACGTACGAAATAGAGAACAGCTACTCTATATTCTGAATGGGAAACCCACCGGAAGAGGTATTCTGGAGAGTTCCTTGCCAATGCAGTTTTTCAGCACACCCCAAAGATTTAGAGAGATGCGCGGTCGAGGTGGTATGGCGGTTCGGCGTTGGCGTCCGGAGGTCACTGCAAATCCCTCTGGATGGTTGATAACGTCATCTCTTCTCTCATTCAAGTCCTCATCCTGACCTCCTCGATTCCCTGAGCTATTCATCCGAGCCTAGAGGGGAATATACCAAATACCAGGTTAGTCTTAAATGTCCGATAAGTACTCCAATGTGCGGAACCTAGTCCCACCTTTGAATCAGCTTGTCAAGTAGAGACGGAGGTTTCATTTGTGGGATCTACTGATAGCTGCAACAGCGGAACATTGAGAGCAATGTTTGTACTCAAATTACCAAGGCACTAAGAATTACACTGTTTACGCGGCTAAATGGAGAAATCCACAGGCTACTTCGTCAGATTAGCGCCAAATGAGATAAAAGCCAACGAGAGACATGCGTGAAAACAGCAATTCAGATGCAGACACATACCAGTAGGGGAGTTTTGATGATTGGGGAGAAGAGAGTGCGATGAGCAAGACAACTTTTCAGAGATAAGAAAGCCGATTACACACAAACGCAGGTGGCTGGCTGGCGGGCTTCGAGCGACTGCAGCGATAGCTGTGGCTTACGCCAACACCACTGACGCCAAGTGACCAATGAGAAGCGAAGCAGGCCGTAATAGTGGCGTAGAGACGTGTGCGAGGCAGAGGCGTGGATGCAAATCGCGATTTCAGCAAGGCGCTCCTTTCTATGGATCAAATCTGTTGTATTCACGAGCATCGCAAAAGCATACAGCCTCCCACTTATCAGTGCAACCCGAAAAACCAAAACAGCAGCCGAGTTTTCCCAACGCGAGGGCATTTGGGGATAGGATTTAAAATAAGCACCAGACATCCAGTGGCCACAAGGTCATACAGAACATGCCACAGAGATCTGCAATTTTCACGTGTACACACAAACGCGCAGGGAATTCCAATCGCAGGAAAAGGTGTTTATGCAAAATTCGTTCAAACCCACACGCATATTCGATAGCATGGTGATTGGAAAACTATAAGTGGAAAACCTGTACCTGTTTCAGTCTGCCTCGTTCAAGGTTACGAAGGAAACGCAACATCAAATAGGGGATTTGGGCAGGCAACTAACTTCGCCATTCCGTTATCGAATGAAAATTTCCAGGATACGTAGTAGACTGTATAAAACCAGCATGCAGCAACCTACTTCAATTTGAGAAAAAAAATTTCACGTCAAGTTTTACAATTGCGCGTTCGCCATAGGTATCGCAGTATGGGAACAATGGGATAGGGCATTAGGAAGTATCGAGAACATAAAATCATTTCAATCACTTTGACCTTTAAAGATGGGGCTGTAAAAGCGACAGAAGATTCAAGAATACACGAAAACAAAGTGCTGAAAAACCCTCTAAAGGTTACGCAACAAGAATACTCAACCATAAAGAAGCATGGGCTGCCTTCTGAGTCATTTATTCACGACTACCTTTTTGATGAGATCAGAAAAGCATCAAAAAGCCAAACACAACGTTAACATGTTTTGTAGTAGGCTTAGACTAAAGATCAATGCATGCAAAGTAGCTTATAGTACATTTTAATTTCTAAAACTTTGTTCTCCACGTGACGAAAGGTAAGGAAATAAAAATTTGTAAGATGATCCAGATTAGGAGACTGGGAAACGCAACAAAAATGAAGACAAGGGAGCGAGGGGAAACCTTTGGCAAGGAAATGCAACCGAATAATTTCTTAAATCATACCTAATTATGAATCACAAAAGACAAGATCAATGGAATTCACTTTGGCGCAACGTATCTACACGATCGAATTAATCCTGTTCTGAATGGTGCAAAAATTCCAAGTAATTACCCTGTCGTGGTCATTTAAATCAAAACACTGTGGTCAATTCAAGCAACACCAAATCGGAATAGTTCTATTTGGTTTTTAAAAGGTTGATGAAGAGACAGAAATGGCAAGATAGCTGACAAATAGCAACACATGGTTTAGCAAAGTATCATGATACAGAAAAAATGAACAACTGTCTTCACTTGTAGCCGATTTTCGATTTATTAATAACATGAAAGCGCCGCATGCGCTGGTGGAAGCAGTGATTTCGCACATTAAAATTGTGTAAATGACATCACGTCTTGAATGAGTTGATCATAATGGAGCACAAGGTACCAAAATCGGGGCATCAAGAGTTGTTGGGTGCAAATGATTATGGAAGGTGCAATTCCGCTGTCTTCTTCACTCTTTTCGAACCTGGGAAAGCAGTGCCATATGGGCGTATCTACTGGGATACGCAAAGAAAAATAGGCGTGGATGTGCGAACGTGATCGACCTACGAGGATCTTCTTACGCACATGCACACATGGATAGGCAAGCAAGTGCGTACATAAGGTCAAATATGCGCTCCATGTTTAAGCTTTGGGTCCACAAGCTCTGGCACTGGAAGAAGAATATGGTTCCGTTCTTCGCATTCAAACAATAGATCACCAGCAAAATCCTTTCTTTATTATAAACCAACTACCGTTTTGTAAGTAGAGCTTATTAAACTTCTACAAGATAGGATTCCGCAGAAATAAGAATGATTAGGCTTGAATTTACGGCTCAGAATGCCAAAAGGCGAAGCAGACACAAAATGAAGAATGATGCCTTCTCTAAGACCAAGATCAAACGATGGATAAATAAAATTGATTCGACCAACTGATCCCTTCAGTGGGTAGTGAATGGGGGCTGTCAGCCAAGCCTATGTTAAACAACATCCCAAGTCAAAGTGCAGGAAATTTTGGTAGTAAATAGTTACGAGCTTGAAGATAGACAAATACCCATGGGAAGGGATGATACTGTCAGTCTTGAGCCCACACAAACAGCTCAGACCCTCGAAGTTTAAATTGAAACGCAGAAATGTGAACGGTAAAATGGCAAATGGGTCAAACTTGACGGCCGTTGTAACTCAAAAACGAATCAACCAATATCAAAACAGTGCGAATGAGGAAAAGCTGCTTACCATTGCTTAGAAAGAGGCATTCTCTTCATCTTATTAAGGGCCTCTAAACTCGTAAGATGATAACTTTGACGTCATCATTAACACGCGATAATGACTTCAAAGTCCATTGTTCTTGTGGTGAGAGCTAGACTTACAAAAACCACGAACCCTCCTTTGTTAAATAACATAGTAATATTATTCCGAGAATACGCCTCAGTAACAATGATCACGATCATGTTTTGCGTTTGGAAGACCGAACAGAGTTATCAAAGGAAACGTCAATCTTGAGGCGTAATTACGACCGGTGTTAATACGGCACTGTGCTTAGCAAGCATGTAACCAAAACGCATTAGTTGCTAGAATAGCCATTACGTGAGTTTAGGATGTGGTCTTGATGCTTCGAAAATGCATATCTTTCCCTCGAGAAAAAAAAACAGCAGTTACTTTCACCGGTTACAGGTCGCAGTTTATGGAATTGGAGTACGATTATTCATGTTATAAAGGGCACAAAACTAAGCTGCACATCTTTGTGTCCAGTTCAGTTTGCGAACAAAGGTCATTTCCACCTTAGCTACTATCAGCATCACAAATTTTCTGATTCTCACTTTTATCCTATACGAAACAATGAGAGATTTACGCTTGGTTAACTTTAGAAAGACTGTTTTGCACTTCTTCTGCTTGAATAACTTTCCCATTGCTGATTTGCCATTGCCTCACTGGGACCAATTCGCGATCATAGATACCTAATTCGATGCATTCAACAGCGTCGCTCTCATCAGCCATCGATTCCACAGTTATGAATGCGAAAGGACAGAAAAAACAACGAAATGTCAGTTCAAAGCATGAGTGAAATCGAAGTTGAGCCATATAAAGAGGAAGACAAAAAAGAAGGACTTACTGCAGTGGAAGGAGTCCTGGTGGTAGAGTTAAAAGCAGGTCGCCCGCCAGGCACCGCGAAGATGCCTTCCTCAACGGCAGCAGTGACCAGGTCGTCCTCATCGCTGCCCGACGACTCGTCCACGTTGCGGAGGCTGCCAAGTGAGGCAAACGATGGGTGTAGCAACATTGCATCGTTGACGCCACTACCACTGTAACCACCTCCACCCACATGGCTCGGAGGCGACGAAACGGTGCTCTCGGCGTCGTAGAATACATCATCCAAGCTGCTAAATGAGTGTATTCCTACGAAGAACAGACATGCACAAGTACAAGAAATCATATCGGTATACGCACCCGCACCAACCTTCTAGTATCGTTTCGTGTTTTTAAGCTTAACAAGTTCTATTGACAAATTTTGAACGCGCTAATTGAAGTCAAACATCCGATAGCTGCTTAAAACGCAGTTGAGATTCCTGAAGCGCCAATATTTTATTTTCGATATAGAATTGAAGGTCATTTACTCCATATGTGGTCACGATTGGAATAAATAAGCAAGTTTTTCCTTTAATGCGGTGGTTCAGTAACTCAAATGCAAACTGACTCACGCTGTGCTACAAAATTTTGGAATGAATGCATAAAACCAGCGATTAGGACCGAAATGACGAATCCTAGGTCTTAATTGGCCGACCATTAATACTCCTTTTTCCTCGAAACTGGTTAAGGGCTCGAAGGGTACTTCAACACAAATTTTCACTCAGTAAAGTGGACGAGATAATGCATAACTAAAGCAACATTGATAAAGCCACATACGACGAGTAGCATCACGCTGGAAGACGACAGAGGAGGGACCCCGGAGATCAGAGGAGAGTGGAGAGGTAGTTCGATTGCTAGTAAGAGATGTGTAGCTGGAGTAGAACTGCGTCTCTAATGCCCGATGCTGCTTGGCCAATTGTTCAACAGTTCGTTCCAAACGCGAAGACTTGTCGTACTCTGTTGCCAACCGACGTTGGAACCACTCCATGGAGGCCGTCCACGCCACCATGGTCTTTTGACAGGTCTAGAAGGACAAAATGAATCAATCGTAGTCATTCGACAACTTTTATTAGGAACTTTCGCCAAAAGAAGTATAGACTGAATCATAACATCCCAGCATGAACGGTGCATTGTTTTCCAATAAAATTTGGCTATAATTCAAAACATTTTGATTGCGGCCATCCACGGAACCCCGGATTTTCATTTGCTGCTTCAAGTAAGATTATCGCTCAAAGACAACTGCATAACCAACAAAGGCGCAAATAAGTGGCATCGAGGTTTTAAATGTAACCTTTTGGGTGAGATATAAAAATGAATAACCTGCAGAAAAAACCGTAACATCAGGAGAAAGATGAGCATTAATCCACAATTACATAAAAGGGTTAAAAGCTTCAAACAATTAGAAAAAAACAAAGAAATACTAAATGTTGAATGAAATCTCTATTTGCAGCCTTTTGGACCACGGCAAGCTATCATTTCCTCGGAGAGTTACACCACCATCCTAACCACACCGCTTACTTGGCGCATTTAACTAAAAAGTAGAACCTTAATAATGAAAGGCACGAAATTACGCAATATGTCACTATCACGATGATGAAAAGCAAAAGCGTCGTCAGCAGAAAAGGCGATATGTTCAACTCCATTTGAAGTGATATATAGATTTTGTATCCCATAGTTGCATAAAAAATCTAAAATACGTGATCTAGTACGTCAAAGGAAGCCACGAGTTCGTTAACGAAATCTTCCTGCAGATAATTAATACATTATTCTACCTAAAGATTGTCCAATCGATGAAAGGCTATGAATGGAGGTCAGGAGATAGATGATTTGACAGCAAATCAAAACCGTAAACATCTGTATTAAAAGAAGGTGCTCTTAACCGATGTGGAAGCATGACCGCAAAAACGACTGACTCAAGTAGACACAAAGTTACGCTGCAAAAAAGAAAGGTTATGCATTTTGCGATGGAAATGTTAAGCTCAGAACACACAACCTACAAACTGGAAGTCAGCGCTAAGAAAATACGCTTAAGGATAATATTTATAAAAAACAACACGACCCAAAAGCTTGCTGGCATGCAAAGTTGTTAATTTTAAAATCGTTTCCGCAAAAACATTCTAAATTTTATTGTTAGGAGAAGAAACTCCGGTGACACCAAATGAGAGCTATCGCAAAAGTAGAAAAGCAGTAGATAATGAGAGACAAGACGTTTGGGATCGCAAAAATTCATTTGTAGATGTCGCAAAATCTGCAGAGCAAAACAACTCTTGACGACCCAATCAATAGAATGAGCCTGGATTAGCTTACTGTCAGTGAAAAAAAACGAAACCTCGCAGGCAAATATTCATTCGCAACATTAAGGGAAGAAAATGAATCATAGCTTCCAAGAAGCGAACCATGACAGGCACAATGGTAGTTAACAAGAATGCAGCAGAATCGACTAAATAGAGCCAATACTTACTCCAAGGGGCAACTACGAATAATAATCATACTAACGCCGTTATTAACATTTCCACTTAATTGCTGCATTAGATAGGAGTATGCTAAATAATTAAGTGGCTATAAAAATGTCCCATCCCACAGGTGGGACATTTTATAAGAACGCATTTTACAGCTCAATTAAAAAATATGGGACGAACAACCTGACTTTGACTACTGATGTAACAGCCTGAGTGTTTGCACCGCTCAAGTACGGATATAGTACCATGAAAGAAAAAAGTGTAGTGTTCTGTAGTTCATAATCACTTGGTCCACTAACTTGACCCAAAGGCAATTGGCTGCATTGTAGCTATTTAAAATGCTTCGGTGTCTGCCATAGATCAGCCATGACTAGCCCTACACTACTAAAGGAGTCACAATTTTGCTTCTTTCATCCAAGAAGCATAAGAGAAGTGAGGTGGCTCCAAAAAGAATAATAAGAGCAGGTGCTGAGCACAAAAGCCCGCATGAATGCCCAGAAGTGGAAGTTATTGAAATACGCCGTAAGAACGTTTAACATTGACCGTTTTCTAGATTGCATCAAGGGAAAGTCTGACGGGATCTTGGAAGAAAACACCTGGTCTCGCAAATGGAACCTCGACAAGTGATACAATATATAAAGGTAGACATAAAAGCTAAAATTTAAGACAATAATCGCATAAAAATGACCTACTTCTATAAGCTCATCTATAATGGACTGAAGATTTGCTAGCGCAGAAAGAGAAACGGTAGCAGAACCCTTATCATTATCCCCTTCAGAGGTGATCGCTATTCCACCAATAAATCCGAGTATGTGATTGGCCTGAATGACCATATTGTCAAAAGTAGAGTCGACCATATTGAGATGATGCTGAAACTCCCGAGTAACGCGTAACTCATTGGCCATACCGGAATTGAGCGTACAACGACGTCGGTGAGGTGAATAGGTGATGGGAATGGAGGGAGACGAGGTAGGTAGTCCTTTAATGTAAGCAGCACCCTTCACAGTGCCTTTAATCAGGCGCGAATCATTCGTCTGGGGAGGTGTAGAGCCATAACTGGAAGACCCCACCTTGCCCACTGGCGTCATTCCAACGCGTGACTGAGTAACCATAGCACATGCAGTCGTAACTTCTGGTGCAGTTGGATCAACAGCTGTCGAGCTCTCAGACACGGAAGCAACGGAGATAGGCTGACGATGACGTCGTCGAAAGGGACGGAAAGAGCGCCAGCCGGAACCGCAATTGTTCTGGACAAGCTTATTGCTGCCTGCGGAGTGTCGCGAAGGGACGTAAGAATTCATTTCATCTGAACAACTATCAGATTCAGGATCTGAAAAAATTACATCACATCCGAAAACAATCCGCTTGAATCACTTGGCAAGATGCAGCGACAAAAAAAATATTAAAGCAGATTTAAGACTGACCGAGAAACGGAGACGTTATATTCTTTAATCACAGTAAGACAAACCAGTCTACCCACCTAACGTTCACAAAACAAGGCAGTTTTGCCAATAATAAATGCAGCATCCACAATTATTACTACGCATAATGCAGTTGCAGAAAGTTCAATTAATTTTGGTAGCTATTCACATCAAATGTGCCTTGAGGCATGAACAAAGAAACTGAAAAATCTGCCAGACACAATTTGAAGGAATCAAAAAAATGTAAAAACTGTTGGACTATCAAAACCACATCTAAAAAAGGACACCTCTTGTGTGCTAAAAGTAAACGACAAGTGCGACAGACAATAGTAAGACATGGCACCAGTGATTAATGGAATCGATTTCATCGCGAAAAGGGCGACCAAGAACAATACTTGATTGGGAAAAAGACGCAAGAACCGTGCAAAGCAGTAATTCAAGAACTCAGTCTACAACTTCGAATGCAAAAAAGCATTGACATCTACCATTTACATCTAACAAGTGAAGAGAAATACAGTACCGTTATTAGTTTGGAGAAGCTTAGACTTGGCAGAAGTAAGAGCAGCAAGCCAACGTCTTTTGTCCTGTTCATTCAAGGCCTTTAGATGGTAGGAACGACCGCGGCTTTCACGTAACACAAAAGACGTCGGTGAATTTTTGGAAGATATGGTGACATTTGTTAAGTCAATCGTCCCCATGCAGGTATGTGATACCGCATTGGCATTGCTAATTAGCAAGAAGCAGGCCGTAATTAGTACTCACCTGTAATAAGAAAACAATCCATTCTCCAATACAAACCACCTTTTGCGATAACCCTTCAGATAATTTGTCCATTTGTATAACCAACCAGACGGTAAATCAAGCGCATTATCAGCACCCATTAATAAAACCTCTCGAGGTATTAGGGCAACAAACGCAAAATACCGCGTTTGGTAAAGACCTATTAATTTTGTTTCTACGTGTATACATTTTTTAATTTTTATAAAAATTATTGCTTTTTGTTTTTTTTATTTTATCCGTCATTTAAAAAACCGCGAGATATGAGGAGTCTGTTGCTAGTAGGCATACTATTTTAATGTGACACACAGACTTTGGTACTTTTGGTAAACGTAGCTTACGCCAATCATACGAATAATTGGGCTGTATTGGTCGAAACTTCGCGATTTTGGTTTAACTACCGTCATGCGGGAAATACCTTGGGGATGTATCGCAGTATCAAAAGAATGGGTATTCCTGATAGTCAAATAATTCTCATGATCGGGGATTCCTACGCATGTAATCCGAGAAATCCTCGCCCAGGAACTGTATATCAGAGTGCCTACAATCCTATTGATTTGTATGGCGATGATATTGAGGTGGACTATCGAGGCTACGAAGTTACCGTTGAGAACTTTATCAGAGTAGTGACCGGCCGATTACCACCTTCGGCACCAGCATCCAAGAAACTCAACACTGATCAGTACAGCAATATTCTCATTTATATGACAGGGCATGGTGGTAATGGATTTCTGAAATTCCAGGATGACAATGAGCTCTCCAGCGTGGAACTGGCAGATGTTGTTAATCAAATGTGGCTTCGTCGCAGGTGGGGTGTACTCTTATTTATTTAGCATTATTAGATATAACGAGATGCTTATTATTATTGATTCTTGCCAAGCTGAGTCAATGGGAAGTCAAGTTTACTCTCCAAACGTCGTCACGATTGGTAGCAGTAAAGTTGGTGAAGACTCTTTCGCGGTACCTTGATACAGCCACAATTAGCATTAATCTTTAGCATCATTTTGATACCACCATTGGCGTATTTGTTGCTGATCGATACTCCTATTACGCACTTCAATTTTTGGAAAGGTTGACTCATGAAAGTCAGCACAATCTTGTTGAATTCGTGAGTGACTGCTGCATTGCCATCCTCCTTGGCACATTCTAAGCGTTCATTTTCCAAATTTTAGTTGAATCTGTGCACTTTCAACATGTGCAAATCGACGGTTAAGTTCCGCACCGATCTGCTTGTTAAGAAACCGCACAATGTATTAGTTACAGATTTTTTCTCTAATACTCATCACGTCGAAAGTGGTTCATATCTACTTCCTGCTGGTGATGTTAATTTAACAGATGGGGTGTGCGCTGAACAGCTTGGGTTCGTTTATTTGTTATTTACATATTTCTTCTACTTTATTTTTGTTGCTTAAAAATCATTACTTCTTTTGCAGTGCTTCGAACAATTTAACTAATGACCATACGTGGGTGTATGTGCAACCCTTTCCGGTAGAGCTGACGACTTCGTAGCCATCCACACATGTCTGTGAGCTTTGTTGCAAAATATCCTTCCTCCTTCTGCATTGTAATCGAATGGTATTGGGGTGATCAAGCTGTTCTCAATTACTTTACGATTCGCTTTTTTGGATTTGCGTACTAGGAGAACACAGCAAATATGATTGGGTATTGTGTTCATAAAATCAGCACTTCCATAGTCTTAACTCGTTATTGATTCGGTTGCGGTCGCATAGGTGGGTGTGTTGCGTCAGGAAAGCGATCTACCCTCTGGATCGTGCCTGGAGGTTGGATCCCTATCCCTTTTCTGCTAAAGATATGTAGCTTCCTTGGGTTTCCCATAAGGTAGTGTAAGGCATGGACCTGTCTGAGTACTTGCATTCAGGGAGACGTGGTGAAGTTGCAATTCTGTGAGCTTTGGAGGTTGTCTCACTCGTCGGAATTGGAGTGGATCAATCGGACAGATGAGTCATTACGTATGTAATGTGCTCAGGCGTAGTGCCTTTTCTCATTCTTGGCTGTAGCGTTGCCCGATTCCTACCAAGTGAGGGAAGGCATCACATTAGGCAGAATACATGTATTCTATGCGAAGAGGAAGGGATGGGGTGCTGGCATGACTCATGCGCAAGGACCAGATGAGTGCCAAAGGGCCAGCTATCGGATGATCATACAAATGAAGTATTACAGGTGTAGCCTCAGGTCGCCATGGTGGTAACAACTGGGCGGGTCAGAGTTGGGATTACAGTAAACCCATGCTATTAAATAAGAGTTAGGTATAGTGTGCGTCGAGATAAAGTTAGAGGAGACTAGATAATTGTTAAGCTAACATCCTTTAAATACAGTTTCGACTTGAATTTAACTTTACATGAAAAAATATTAGTGTATGCAACAGACTCCCGGGGTAAGCTGATATTCAAACATATAGTATAGTATATAGTATTCTTTCATTTGAATTTTCAGGAATTCAGTTTGCATTGGCTCTGAGGGTAACTAAGTTGCATAAATTTACTCGTTAAGTAAGTGACCTAGTGCATTCAATAATTGCATCATAATAACCAGCCTGATCACAGTGTGATAAATTCAAACCCGTCAAGTTCGTTAGGTGCATGTCTTCGGTTGTAAATAAATATACGTACCTTATGTTCCGTTTTTACAAAATTAGGTTGAAACAATTTATTTCACTTTCTCTGCATTTATTTGCTATCAGGTGTTTGCAGTCATCGGTAATCAGTTACTCCACTTCATGCATTTATCGTTAACTTGCTAGTCCGCTTTTTTAGCAGTCCCACTCATTATGATACTTGCAAAGTGCCCCATTTGTCAAGAGTTCCTGGGATCTGATGTAAATGACCACATATCAGCCCTCTTTTGTGGTCATGCTTACCACGCAACCTGCATCAAGAAATGGCTGGAAACTTCCTCTACCTGTCCTCAGTGCCGCATCTTGGTCTTCGGTTCGGACTTGATTCCGCGGCTTTACTTCTCATTTATCGACGATTTCTCCGAATTAAATGGAAATGTTCAACAGACTGGTTGCGTAAGACCCATTTATTTTGAATATCCCTGTGCTGTTATTCCTCATGAAATGTCTTTCCTAGTCGAATGCAATGGTCCTCTGTGTGAGGTTGTGAATCGAGCTTGATCCGTTTGCTGAACATAAGGCCTTTCATGCTGTTACAATTTTTTCTCAAACTAGTTTAACGCATAAATTAAATAACTTCGTATTGCCCAGCTCCAACCTTCAAATATTCAAGATGTTTCATCAACACATTTGGAAATCGTGAGGCTTCGTGGTGAACTGTCCTCCTTGGAAGCCCGTATGAAATTAGCAGAGCGTAAAATCAATGAGCAAGCAACCGAAATAAACACAATCTCCGAGCTCTACAGGGAGACTAGTGAACTTTATCGACTTGAACAACAAAAGTGTCTGCAGGCAAGGTAAGACGCTCGTTTGAATAGTTTTATCTTTTTGCAACAATGACAGCACTGAAAAGAGCAAGTTTATCGATGTATCATCACCATTCTTCTTTTGTGTAGATGCCTCTGCCGGACCAACATCCGGCGTATTTTGAGCGTACTTTGCCTAGAATTGCTTCTATGTGTTACTGAATCTTAGGATGTTGTCTTGATAGAACACAGCTCTCTGGTTACTCCAAAGTTGTGAAGGAAGCCCAGGAGATGCAGGATGAGTGCCTTCAACTGCGCCAAAAAGCAACCGAACTGAAAGACATTGAGACCTTGGTCCGATGTGAGTCATGCACCCAGTTTACTCCAGTTGTCTGCGTTTGTATCTATAACTCATCGTAGCTCCATCCGAACATTCATTTCCGTAGATGTTTAAATTACACCCTTGCCCATACAGAACATTGCAACATGCAGCAGCATCTCAGGAGCTTCCACTATATCTACATTTTGTCCCAACTTTTGGTTATGATGTTCTCATGCGATCGGACTCATGCATTCAAAACACCTCTCATAGTACAATCCAAAGCATTGCAATCTTCTTATACTCAAGCCCTCCTTTACCATCAGCAAATGAAAATGCCGCAATGGAGTTGATGCAGAAGTATAGAAACCAAAATGGCAACTATTCTCCTGAAACAATTTGTAATCTCTTTCGCTGGGTGGCTATTCTTCGTGGGGAATTATCGGAGACCCAAAACCGATCGCGGAAGTATCGTGCAGACGCCCATCGGCTACGGCGCTCTCATGCAGCATCCACCAGACTCGTCACCGATTTAGAACAGCAATTGGAGCACTACAAGAACCGTGTGACACAAATGGAATCCGAAATGATGCACCTACTCAGTCAATCTGCACGCAGTCCACCAGCTGCAGAATCGCCCCCTCTCCCCACCAGCTCCACACCTACAAGCGAATTGATAGCAACTCCGGGCGCTGGAAACAACCTTGGCTTCAAGCAGTGTCTGCATTTTATCGAAATGTTTACTCCGGAGATCAACCCTAGAACACCGAAAGGTCTAGTTGGCAGCGTACTACCCGAAGTGAGTGCGAGTTAGAATTTTGAAATCCAAAGGCGTCTCTCAAGCCCGTCTGTCACTTTTGCGACTTAGCAAGCTACTCGACTTCCGAGCCTCATCCATCGATGCTTTGTGTTTAGATCACCCAGGTGACACCGCGCGTCAATCCATTCAAGTGCGAATCTACCCCGAAAGTGGATGATCATGTGGATGCAAGCAAGGGGGACGCGCCATCTCCCAGGGAGTTCAGTCGTAGGCCTTCCAGCCTTTTCAGGCTCGCCATAATGAGGAACTTTAATAACAGAACCGGGGCCAATTCAAAATCCCAACACTGCCCTGTGCAATGTACTTGAAAGGCAACTAACTCGAAACCCCCGGACACTTTACGAAATTATTTTATAAGAAAACTTTCCCCTTAACGTAATCTCTGTATTTTATACTGTACAGTGATGCGTGTGTTCTAGCAGTGCCATTTAAATTACTTCCAAGGCATTAAGGTGAATAACATCTTATCTGCAAAGGAAAACGGCTCAGCGAGACGTGGTATGTAGCACGCTGCTGATGATGTCACATACACAAAGGTGCGGCCATAACGTTAGTTCTGAGTAAAATTAATCAGTGGGCTGGGTTTACAGTCTCCCCGACTCAGACGGTAGTTGGATATCCTCGCGACGCCGTAATAGTGCACTGTGGCAGCTGCCACAACAAATACATGGAAGATTTGGTGACTTTGGAACTAAAATTTGGAAAGAACTTACGCGATGAGGAGAAAGTAAAAAAAATTCAAGCTTTAGTTAAGCAAAGTACCCAGATGTCACAGTAACCAGGAAAGCAGCGTTCTGGAATGCGGAGAGCGTAGAGTACAGCACCAGATATGTAGAGAACGGCCATAATTATGAGCCAGTCAAGGGATCCGTCCTCAACCGCAGCATTCCAGCCTACTACAACAGCGTAATGTGTAGCAGGGATAATGCCGGAAAGTCCCAGCCCAATGAAAGAGCCGGCCCGAACTGAACGGAATCGAGGACTCGCAAATACATCCAGAGTCGACACACAAATCGACGTCACACCAAGCACGCAAATTAATGACAGATATCCTACCATTGCAGGGAAATCACAGTAGAAGGTGTAGTAGAGATATGGCACAAAGGATCCAATTGTCAGAATTGCGATTCCCGCATAGTCTAGCCTGTGAAGCAAGATTAATTAGCCCTGAGTGAAATCTAAAATACCTAACATCAGTGTGTCAAGTCGTTTTCAAAGATTTGATGTACTATAGATAAAATAGGGGAACCATGTCATCAAATCACCCACCGAAGCAAAGTCATCTTATGTATCCATAAGGGATAAATAATATTACATGAGAAAGCAAAGTGGGTCACGTGGAAGGGCGAATAATGCCAACTAACTTGTTAGCGAAACGGGATACTTTAAGAGAATGACAACTGAGAGTGTGAAAGATACAGGAAAACCCCAAACAGACCACTGCTCCCAAAAAAAACGCCGAGAAAACCAACTTGTCCTGCCACTGAATACTTTCAGGAGCAAGTGATATGAAAAAGGTCCAAATTGAGATGAAAAGCACACAGCCTAAAATGACAAATATAGTGAGCTTGAAGCCACTTACCGAGAAGATGAGTCCAGATGTTACCTGTTTCGGTATGGATACGAAAAATAGACTTTACACAACTCCAATAGGAGTTGAGAGCAGGGCGATGACCGCGAACTAAAAAATCATTGTCCTTCATCCACACCGGCAATTGTGCGAACTGAACCAACTGCCATCCTCTCAGCCACACCTGCCGCACAAATTCTTCTGCACTATGTGCCATCGACTGTGCGAGCTAAAGTATTCAGATACGACATGGTTCTAATATCCATTTAGAAAATGAACATCACGGAGAGAATAAACAAACCACGATTCCATGGAAAATGCGACTGCAAAATGCAATCATTATAACGCAATGCATATCCATTATGAGGAAGAGAGTCATGATTACGGCTTCAATTCATCGTAGAGGCATGAATAAAGATTGAAGCAATTGTTACCAGGCTACTGATCGAACAAATATGGACGACTTACACCAATAAAATCGTGATTAAATATTGACTCCGTACAACCGAATTTGGCAGTGTCTACGCCATCGGTTGCATTCGTGTCCGAAGCCCTGGAATTATTATCATTTGAGGGGACAACGGCAGCACCCACAACCTCCATGATAACAGAAATCATTGACCATGATAACCTTGAGATTTTAAGAAGAACCAAAAGAAGAAGAAAAAAAGAAATACAGCTCTAATGCATATGGCGTTTAATGCAAATCGCCATTAATATGAGGTCGAATTATCTTAACTTACTTAGCAAGAGTCATTTTATAACTAACAATTCTTCTGAAGGAGTTTGGTCTTTGAAAGTTCACCATTGGAACGATACTCAAAAGAAAACCCTGTATTTGATGAGTAGTGCTAGAGATCATTTTTAAGTGCCGCAATATATACTAGTTTGGATTAGCGTGCTTTTATAGGTGAGAGGCGGGAAACAATTGGGAACGCGAATCAAGTGCGTGAAACCGGCGAGGCGTCTCTTTCCAATTGATATCTCCTACTCGCCTCATCTGCATCCCATTCCCCATCTTTTCCATAACAAATGCTTAATAGATCATCTGCAACCAACTCTCTCTTGGAGTCTGAGTTTCAAGGACCAGAGGGTACACAGACAGCTCCTACAGGTGCAACCATGTTCCCTATTACTAGACAATCTTAAGAAATATCTTGTAAAAAGTCAACCGTATAAACACATGCATATAAATAAAAAAACTTTTTTCTTATATATCGTAATCGACGCCAACGCACCTATTACTCGTCATACACCAGGGGCGCAATAATTGCAATAGCGCATATGATGGTTGCAATATATTGTTTATGTGAATGCGGCCCCCCGAAGTTTCCCATAGGGTGGAAGAAGGCATAAGTGGGGCTGGATACTCGTATTCCGAAGAGAACAGAGCAAATGGGCCTGAGCATGGTCCTAAGGCTAGCCAAGAGTACACGGACCAGACACTTCATAAAGTGACCGCCAAACGTCAGGTAACCCTATAAACAAAGCATCACACTGCCCCTCTCTCCTTTTGAACTACGTCCACGTCGCTCCTCCTTGGTACACCTCCGGCGCCAGCCATCACAACATATTCAGTACTACATGAAAGCATTTTACAATCCATCCGCGCCAGTAGACAGATAACAAGAGACTGAGAAACCGCACTTGGTCTCCTCGGCAGCTTCAACTGGCTCTGGAGTTACGTTTTGTCTGACAATCAGATCCAGGGACGCATACACCTGTTGGCCATCAAGTGCTTCCAGGAATAGACGGTGGAACTCTGGTCTAAAACAAATATTTTACAGGGAGAAGTGGATGAGCCACTGTCCCGTATGCGAGGAGAACCGTAGCATCATTTCCGACACCTACACACGGACTTTGTATGGGAAAATCCGGCACGAAACTTTCCCAGATGGTTAAAGGTGGTGTTGCTTCAGTAGTTGATAGCCCGTCTGTAAAACACGGGAATAAGGTGAAACCAAATGCAAACGTCAGTTTAAATCCTTACATTGTGGAGGATTCGGGGGTTTGTCCGCCACCAAAGTAAATGCGCCTCCTTTAACTCACGTCACCTCTTCGCCTGTATCTTCACCTACTGCAATTCGATAGTCAGACTTCCTTCTATGCATGCATAGCTCATGATTGCCGGCGCACAACGCCAGAATGCGCTTAATAATCCCGGATTTCACCACTAAAAAGTGGAATTCCTTTACGCTCTTGTCTGCTGGTTGGATCATAAACTTCTTGTCGGGAAAAGAGTGGTTTCGAAGTTCCGACCGAGGGAACCCGACTTTGGGATATCTGCATGTGGAGAACCAGTACATCATCCGATGGAAACGCTGCTCGTTGGCTTGTTCGTACTGTTCTTTTCCGGAGATCAGTCGATTAACTGGCAAAGTTTAGCAACACAAACGTGGGATGTCAGTAAGATAGCGGTGTCTGTTGGAAAATAGATTTTTCCGGACCAACGAAGAACAAGCAGCAGAGAGATCCAACCTCTGCTGCAGCAGAAGGTCTTAAAAAGCATTTTAGACCTAAAAGTCGTTTAAAAAACCGTCGGGTTCGCTTTTCGCTGCCACCAGTGTAGCGTCCCGAGGCTTCCCATAAGGTGGAAAAGGACACAAGTGAGCTTGAATACATAAATTCCGAAGACGACAGGGCAAATGGGTCTGAGCGTGGCCCGAAGGCCAGCCCGCGTGTACAGGAGCTAGACAAATTCTGAAGTGACCGTCAAACGTCCGGTAGTCACATAAACAATGCATTACATCCCTCTTTATGTTTCCTGTTCACAGACCAAACGTTAATTCAGATGCAGCTGAAGGTGTTGAGAAGGAAATGTGCAATCTCTCACTCTCAAGGTAGCTGATGACGGGCGCCGCTGGCTTATGGGTGTTTCTTTGTGGCAGAGAATACATTGTGATAACCGGAGCGGGAGCTGTCACGTAGAGGATTTGGAGCGTTGCTCAGAAGAAGGGCAGTGTCTGACGGTTACTTTGGTATCTGTCATGCTCCTGTGCGCGTGAGATGGCCAATCTATAATCCATTCTCTCCCCTTTTCCCCCTGAATACAGATAATACCTTCTTCCACCTAGGGGTAAGCCTAAGGAAGCTACAGAAATAGCGACAGTTATTAGCCTGAAATGACTGCTTATGTTATGTCTAAACCAAGAGCGTAATCTTCCCCTGTGACGTCCCGAGGCTCCCCACCAGGTAGAAGACATTGGGTGGAGCTGAATACATGCATTCCAGGGAGAACAAAGGAATTAAGTCTGAGTTTGGCTCAAAGTTCAGATCACGTGTACAATGACTAGGCAAACACCAAAGTAACCACCAGACATCAGGTGGTCACATAAGCAGAGTATTAAATTAACCACTACAACGCCTAACTGTATGTTGGCAGAAGAAATGATGAGAAGTTTTACAACTTTTTGACCCACGTTTTAATTCTAAAAAAACAGCCATGAACTTGGGGCAATGATGTCCTGCAGAGTAATACTGTGGTTGATTGGGATGAGGTTACCTAAATGATCCTATGCCTTAATTTAGTAGTCCAGCATTTGGTTGTGCAGTCTCCGATCTCTTTTTTTTAATGGTTGACATGTGTATCCTACTCAAGTATTATTTCTTCTCTTCCCTCCAAAAAGGCACTGGAACGTTACACTCAGATATTTAAACGATCACTCACGTCCAGGTGCGATAAATGGGAATTATCCGAAGGCGGGGGAGGCATGATGCTCGGACGCAACACACATTCAGCAAACAGTAGGATATCTGGAGCGTCGTCAAACCTACGAAGCCGATGCCGAAGATAACGCGAGCACCAAAGTCAGCGTAACTCAAGTCAGCATTTAAACAGGTGACGTTCTCACCCATTTGTGAGATATTCAAGTGCTAATTTCCAGACGTGTATACCTCATCTCAGCTCATACTGGCAGTGTTCGTGAGGTTTTGCTACTGCCAGATCCTCCCAGTTTCACTTCTCCAAAATTTTTCGCAATTTTCTTGCCTTTACTTTCGAAGTCTCTTTTAGTTTAGGTCAAGTGTCTTTCTACTTGTCAAAGTATACTTAATTTTGTTCACCTGCAGCTTGTAGTTTTGAGTTACTTATCGCCGTAAATCGAATGCATCACATAGAACCTTACATACTTTAGGGTTTAATTAAATGTAATATTTTTGCTGCTTGGAATTTTGCTAATATGGGAATGGTTTTGATCCTGGTTCTAATTGTTTGTTATCATCCCAAAGCCTCGGCTCCAGAGTAGGAAAAATTTTACACTTGGTCAGCCTTTATTATTGGAAGTCGCCTTTCATAAATAATTCTACCGGACAAAGGAATTTTATCTGATCTTTGTCATATGTCAAGAGTATCTTGGATCACGGGTTCTTTTGCAATTTTAAACGTCGACACCGCCGACAGATGCCAGTTTAATGTCATTTGAGGATCACCGTTCTATTCTACCCATTTCTCAGCGCCAAAGGTCTTCTGAAAGTAAATGTATTCAAGTGCTGGAAAAATCCAAATATCCGTTTCACAACCGTTGCGAACTCAGTGTTAAAAGTACATCAGTTAAAAACAGACCTTACAGCCAAGTGCGAGGAGAGGAACATCCAATCGCCATCATAACACCGAAAGCCTTCTTAACC
>UYWX01000128.1:0-37453 GCA_900622495.1 Hydatigera taeniaeformis
CAGTAGTCAACCAAATTAGAATTCGACAAGTTATTCCACAGTTCGAATGCCTTCAAACTGCTTAACCATGTCTCGGAGCTTATGGTGAAAGCTTGCGTGTTCATAGATGTTATTAATTTTGTTGGTGGTTTTTTGGGCTTGAAGTTACTTTGAGCTAGATTTATATTGCCAAGATCGCCTTTGAGAAAACCGTTTTCTCTCAAAAATAAGATTAATCATCGATGTTGTTTGTTGGATTTGTGACAAGAAGGCCTGCGATTCAGCGCCACGATAAGTTGTGGGCTACTTTCCGAAAACTATTACGAGTCTGGCCGTCGTCATCCTGCCTTATCGAAACTGTTAAGTTCGTATCGTCTACCGAAAAATTTTCAACTTAGACATAATTCCACTCGTTATGTGAATGTGCATGTCGAAAAGCAACATTAAGAATTCTAATTTGTACTTTTTTCTGCTCTAAATCGGTTAATTTTCTCAGACGTTTGGCAGACTTAGCCAAACATGAAGGAAATCGCACTATAACTGCTCTACAACATCACTAAAGTGATTTCTCCCCAAATGTCGTCATTTTTATCAAATAAACCAGACCATACGCAATACTGAATTACGTATGGGAGTGTTGAGATTGTCTTCTGCACTGTCACCACATTATTCTTAATATCACTTTGTCTTAAGATTGTATTCATTCATTAAGTCAGTGTTGGTAAGACCCTTTGGGTATACGCACTTAACTTCCTTCTATCATTTCAATTTGTTTCACACTTTCATTTAATTTCCCCTCCAAAACTACTCAAAAGCCTAAAAAACTTTTCACAACTTTGAAGTTTGTTGAAGATCGAACGGCCTTTTCCAACAGCCATAAACCTAGCTCATTTTGCAAAAATGTGCGTAGTTTTGATCTTTATAAAGTGCTTCAAAGGGGTAGGAGGTGAAATTGCTACTACTTCAAGAACAATAATGGGGGCTTAGCAGGTAAGGTCTCCGACTAAAGCTTTACAATTTCCTTTGAGCGAGATGTCGGCATTGCCGGGAGTGCTATGAACCATTTGTATGTAGGCGATGGACGCGTCCTGCTGAATTTTTTTTACTGAAGCCGAAAACGCATTGATAATGCGTGTTTAGGAATTCAAGTAAACCTGACCAAATCGCGCCAACGACGACGGATTTAATGCTTGACGATGCTTGGTTTAACCAATGGGCATTGTATCAGTCAGAACTGTCCTGCCAGTGCATCCATTGTTGCGCTGCCGTGGACGCACCGCATTTGCAGTGTGCTGAGTACGAATAAATGTCGACACGTGTGCGTGCCAACAGATGTAGCGCTGGCCTAAGATCAAATATAAATAATGCGTATGCACAGCCCCATCCACCCCACCAATCTCGTCGCCCTGCATGTCGTGGTGCTGAAAATAGACCGATCATTCATCTTCGCCTATTGGAGACATCCGTTGGCTGCAAAAGCTATGTGCTGATAAAAGTCATCTCTGAAGTATCGTAACTTAACTTTAGTTTCGTATGTAAATGACTGAAGGTTAATATTTCAGAAACCTCAATTTCGTTACCGAAATATTTAAATGCGAACTTTGTGCGTCCAACTTAGAGCTAGTACATGTTATAATATGAGCTACTCTGAACTTCATCAATTTCGGCTTTATACCGAGTCGATGCTCAATAGTGCTCGGCGCATGCTGCCATCCATTATTGTCACATGTCATCACTCTACACAAACTCTGGTTTTGAATAGGGTTATCACTCAAAATTTTAAAATCCTGCTTTATCTAATTCCATTGAATGCTGAGGCAAAAGTACGGAAGCTCTTTCGGCTCAGGCTAAAGAATCTCAATAACGCATTGACCCTTTGATGGATAGAAGCACGGTTTAGAGCAAGAATTTCCCAAACGAAAGGAGGTTTTCGTTTTTCTGCAGGAAGTTAGTCACAATGTAATCCAGAATACACTTGAACAAAATGTACTTTCTTTAGCTTAAAGCGCTGCTATTGTCGGACTTCGCACGTATTTTTTTCATTTCTGCTTATTATGGGTCAGCGATCGTGCCTAGACAACGCTGCTGCAAAAAGCCTTGTGACTTCAATTTTGACCGAGAAATACTCTTGCTACATTACTGTCGGAAAATTTTCTTGCTATCAGTGGGGAAACAACTTGAATGCCGTTTATTGCTTTTAATATAAGCACACTAGGATTTCCCCTTGCTGCAGCGTTTTTGGCTTGGAGGCCCCATTTTCAATTTTCTCTTTGGTGTTTGTTCCTGACTTTCCAGTTACAGAGTTCGAAGTTCAAGGTTTTATCTGTTAACTGGAGTGCACAGCTTGGAAGAGGAAGCCTCACGTACTTTAGCAATCACAAGTGCTACTTTATTTTATATTTGGTGGAATGCGTGTAGGCAAACTAAGCACAGCAACCAGTCAAAATAATTATTCATACGCTACGCAAAATATGTTAGCTAAAAGTGAAACTTCCAAGTGGTTGTTAGCGCTTCCAGCCTATTACAACGATTTGAATCCTTCGATCATTTTGGTCTTGGAAGACGGTATTTCCTTTTTTGCCGTATCCTCCGCGTGGGCATGACGCACGTCACGTCAGAAGCGAAGGAAACACCAAAAAATGTCACCTGTTTTGTCAAATGCAATCTATGTCAGGCTAATCTGATGTTTAATTGTTTAACAAATGTGACGAATTTCATTTTATGCATTAACATTCACATAAGTATTCAAATTTTTCCATGAAAAGTTGACGCGTCTCTATGTTTTTTCTTCGCATTTTTGCAGCTGTGGAAGTTGGCTCAGGGTAGGAGAGAGGAAGTGGGAGGAGATGGGGATGAGGAGGAAGGGGGGAGTGCTGATTTGCTCAAATCGGTTGCCGCCGCCTACCCGGCCTCGAAGGCACGCGCTTTGCTCAAGGAAGCATTTAAAATCCGCCAACTCTCGCGGCGGCAAGTCGAGGCCGCTGTTCGAAAAGCAGCCAAATTGTGCCAAGGTTTGTTTTCATTCCATCACTCCGTTAACCGCATGGATCCATGTGGTGCTCATTTCGCACTCCAATGTGTAAATTAATTTGTCAAATTTGCGCGAGATTTTAAAAGTGAAGTAACTCACTAGTGGTGACTACCATTTTCGTAATGATTCTAGGTTGAATGTTGTGTTCTCTTTGATTAACTCCTCTCTTCGTCAGCCGTTGATCGGAAGTTGAATGATTGAGCATACTTTTGGGTTCTGTCTGCAGTATATATTTCCCGCCGGACATCTTCAAACCTTGTGCATGCACACATCTCCGCCTGAGAGGTTAATGCTTCTATTTTCTAAAGCAAATACGGCATACATTTATGACACTTATTTTTATTGTATTCAGGCAGTCATGAACCATCTATCCATCTATCTAGTCAATGTATGTGACAGTGAATTTTTTAATTCAGAAATTTTTTTCGCATTCTGGTGTAGCAAGCTAATTAATTTACTTGTGACAAGTTGATATGAAATTATCGTGCATTCTGTTTTGTTGAGAATTAGTAAACTACAAAACCTAAAAAAGAGTTTGCAGCTTTGGTGCTAACTTGTCAGTACCTCACTTTTACCACAGGCGTTAGTTTCCATTTTCTGGTTACCTGCGCATCCTTTTTTGGATAGGAAATAGGTTCAATTGTTTCACGCCTTTCCTCTAAGTTATTCATATCCACACTGCAAAAAGCGTTAAAACTGGTCAAAATTGATTCCTAAAAATGCTAAATTTCTGCCATTTGGTGGTAGAAGTACCATTTGACAACCGCTTCACTATAAACTTCAATTCCTTTGTTTTAGCAAGATATGGAAACGGCGCGCCTTCACGGTAAGCTTGGTGCCCACACCACTGATTACTCGCTCCTGCTAGTGTTTGCACATTGTCTAACGAAACTAACTTTTCACCTTTGAATAGACCACTCGTGCGGTTAAGATCTAGACAACTAGTGGTACGTTCGACGGATCCTTTTGATGAGCTTAAAAATGGAAGGGCACTTCTGTTCTGGAGGTCCATTTAAAACCGTTTTCCCGTTCTTCCGTATAATTTCACTTGTGCTCTGTGCTTTGTACAACCTGTCTAATCGAATTGGCTTTCAAAAGGAAATGTCTCTTGTTCACTTTCCCCTTTTAACAGCACTGCATTAGTTCTGTTAGCTTGCACCTCCATTCCTGTCGTCACGTGAAGAGAGGCTGGATTACTGCATCGTGGAAGGAAAAATCATCCTATTCATGTCCTTATTTTTGGCCTCAAAAACACAACTATCTAGTAAATGTTGGGCACCTTTTTACTTTTCTTATGAATCACTCATACTCCTGTCTTTTAGAGTGGCTCATATTCTTACGGAATACTCTACTTTTAAGTGAGGTGAAATGCGGTAAAATCGTAAATGATGAAGATAGGCTTTGATTGCCCTTGAGAAAAGTGCATCAATTGAAGAAATGTAGATTTCCATGGTGCATTTGAGCAGAATCCTCAAGGATAGAACGGCGAAGCAGATGGGTTGGATGCAAGGCACGTAAATCGAAAATCCATGATTCCTCCAATTTGCGAATCCATTACAGTCAGGCTTTTGGGGGAAAAATCAATGCGAGTCTTGATTTTCCTTTCAAAAATAATTTTATCCGTCCTCATTATTGGAGCGATCCGTGCATCCACAGCCGATAAAACAGTTTCCAGATATCCTTGATTTGTAACAACTGAAATTGGTCCCAGGCATTTCGGAGTCGTGCATTTGTGTTGCACCTTTTCTCCCCTATCAATTGGATTTCACTGTCCACGTTTTCTGTTCTCCTTCAACCAATTACTTCCTTTTGTGGAAGGACGTTTGTGTTGCTACGTTTGGGCATAGAGGAGTGTAGTGAGTAATTTCTCGCCTCACCTGAATGGCTCCCCTCTCTGCTCTGTGCTCCTTCATCCTCTCATTGGTCAAGGCGTGTCCGGAAATGCAATTTTTGCTCTGCGGCCGTGCCTATCAACGCTACCGGTCGTGCGCTGCCTCATTTTGGTCAATATTTCTAGTCCTCCACTACTTCAGCCTAAAGTGAAACTCAACCAACCGATTTGTTTCATTTTCTAAGTAAATTTATCTTCCCTAAATCAGAACAAATTTAAAACGTCTAAATCTGATTAGTGTGAAGAAGAAATTACGTCTGGTTGCTTTGTAACTCTGCCCAAGTTCAACTTACATTCTGCATTCGAATCCAAAGGTTGAGTTTCTTTATTTTTTTTTTGAATTTAGGGAAGATGTTTTTCAGTTATGTCGCTGACATTTTGGCCATTCCTTGAAAAAATCGCAGCATCAGAGTTCCTTTTAAACGAAATTGCTTCTTTTTAGTGGATTATTTTGTATCATAATGCCCTCTGATAATGTGACACTTTTTCCTTTGCATTATCCTTGGCTGAAATTGATTGCTTCTGGTTGGATTTATTTGTACATTTCACACAAACTCATTCTACCTTACGAACACGAAATTGCCTTCCCTTCAAATTGCGGCTGGACTGTTGCTAATTTCGATGCAATGAGCTTCATTCGAAAATACAATGCTCCACTTTTTTGCTCACTTGGTGAATTTCCAATTATGAACACAACATACCATGCTCATTCGTCTAACTGTGCCTACTCAAATAGGTGGTTCCGGAGTATTACTTCGCACTTTAAAAGCACTTTTATAATTCAACCATTTTTCGGTCCAAAATGTGCCTTTCTGTACATGATTTCGTGCTCGTGGTACCTTTCACCCATCCCAACTTCCCGAATGTCGTCCTATCTTGTGCGATAGATTTAAAACATTTAACACTGAATAACAGTGCTGTTTGTCAACTTTAACTTTTAAACTTCTGCATAATTTGTTGTTTTAGTAAAAACACTTCACCCTTCTGTTCTACTGCTTAAAGGTTTCTTGTCTACCACTGTTAAAAGTTGTTTTAAATGTGTTCCTGAGTCACCTTTTGTTCTGATGAGCACCTTGACCAATTCAATGATCTATTTGTACGTGTCTTATGACTACGTATTTCATTCGACCTCACAGCATCAAATGGAGGTGTAGACATTGCGGACAGCCTTGTAATGCCGTGCGTATTGCCAGGCCAGCGTACCTTCACTGCGTACAGCCAGGTGAGGGCGGAGTTCGAGGCACGTCGAGTTGCTGCGGCCGCCACTGCTCCTGCCAATAACCTTGCTCACGTCAACGTCTCTAATCTGGCCAGTGCGGAAGAGCTGGACTTCCTGATGCAAGCCGTGAGAGATGAAAACATTGCACAATTTTCTTTGCCCAAGGTCATCTTCTACACAGAACGTGATGGTTGCTCTTTGCGCAGCCTCTATCGCCTATGTGGTCTCCATGCCGAGGCGACCGGTCGCCCGCAAACCATCCTTCTCGTTGCTACAGCCTCGAGGGAGGGTCTCTTCGGCGCATTCGTCACCCATCGTTGGTCTACTGAGGAGCGAGGCTTCTATGGCAGTGGAGAAAGCTTCCTTTTCCGTCTGCGACCCACTCCCGAAGTTGTGTATAAGTGGAGAATGTCAAGTGCCTTGGAGTACTTCCAACAAGCGACGGAAAGTGCTCTCGAAGTGGGCGGCGGAGTAGACGGAGGCCCACCAGGTCTACGACTGGATGCAGGATTGCAGAATGGACAGTCAGGACCCAGTCCCACCTTCGGCAGCGAATGCCTAGTTACTGCACCGAAGGACCGAATCAACGAGGGTCGTTGCAGGAACGAAAAGGGTGCTGAATACTGCTCCTTTAACGTGGCTGCTGTGGAGGTGCTAGGATTTGTTTGTTCAAACTCCTTTTTGGCTTAGATTAACAATATTTGCTTGCTCGCATGAACGGATGGCTATTCTGCTTCTTTATTTTCTCTCAATCCTTGTGGATCTCCTTTTCCTATAGCTTCATCTTCAAGATATGTTTGAGCGGATCTGATTGGGTATAATCATTTTTTTGGGGTGGTGAATCCATTTTTAAAAATACTACCAGCTTTTGGTGATGAATTCGATTGTCGTAGTTGAGACCATTGTCTTATTGATAGCAAAATAACTAGTGGAGTAGTCTCTATCATAGCTATTTCCCAGGAGGATAGTCTGGCTTGTTGAAATTCAAGATTACATCATTAAAATTTCGAAGGCGGAATAGTGTGCAAATTCGCTAGTACTACGGAGAAGTGTACGTGGTAGCGTGTTTGGTTGCTAGGATTCGGAACCCCGAATGGTCGAATTGAGATGCAGTAAGGGAGGCGATGATACTTTGCAGAAATGTGCATAAATCTTCAAATGAGAGGTAACGATACATGTTCAGTTGCGTGATTAATGTAAACGTAACTCATCTTTCGAGAAAATAAGCAAATAAACATGTGAACAAGTAGCAAAACAATTTACAGTAAACATTTGCAAAATGTAAGACTTAATATGGTTAAGTCAAAGTTTCATCGACATTGAACATTCGCTGCTATCGTAAAAAAGTTTTTATTTCCGTGAACATACATAGCGTTGCGAATCGATTTTAAAGCTGCATCAAAATTATCCTGAATTTCAAAATTTTGCATCTTCATATAAGATAACTAATAAGCCAAACCGCGTTGATGTACCTGATAATAGCATTTTGTTTTAGTGTTGTCTTTCCGTGGTGAGTACAAAAGTCGTAGACCTTTGGCTCATCTGACAAGCGGGGAGGTTTTAACCATGGTCTCCTATCGGAGGTTTCCTGAGGTTAGTATCGACGTTGGCCTCCGAAATACAATAGTCGCCGTTTTGTCTGGCATCGTATTTTCGAGTGGTTGGTGGATCATTATTGATGCTGCTGCATGCTATGGGCCGGAGTCGTTGCCCCACCCAACGCATGCGATCGGGGCTATCGCTACCATAGGATTTATACTTCTCAATATCATGCCTCAGCACACGGTAAGAATCGTGCCTATTTATTATGACACAACTTGATGCTATTTTGCGGCATCTTTTCAAGCGTCTCTCGAATGGAACCAAGTGTATCAATAGAGTTAGTTGTCAAGCCACATCATTAACCCCGTTACCCTTATACCCGAATGGCTCATTGGTTTAAGTTTTGCTAGATGATATTGCAGGTTGGTGAGTTCCAGAATCGAACACAAATTGTCCATACACTAATATCTAATTCCCTACTGCCATATTCTTTACTAGTTAACTAGCGACATTGAGGACCCAAAGGCATGCGCCCTGCTGTTCGTAAGCGTGCTCATCAACTTTACAACTCTAATTGCTGCTGCATGGGTGATGTTCGCGTCATACGTCACAGGAAACATCAAGCCTGTTTGGCCAGGTGTGGCGCTCTTCCTGCAGAATTTCCTTATTTTTATCTCTGCCTTCCTCTTCCGCTTCGGGCGATACCACGAGTCATTTGCCTTCTGATTGTCAATCCTACTCCTGTCACTACTCATATTTTGTCTCCTTTCCTGTGACAATTGAAACAGTACTACACCTTTCAGTAAGGCTAACATATCTGGATGAATTGAGATAGCCAGTCACTGGCTTCATATAGTACCCCGATATTACCTTTAGCATTGAAATACAGGCCACTGATACAGATTTTGGAAACCGTTTCCACCCTTATTGCCTTGAGAGGGGGACCGTTATCAACGTCCTAATTTCCCAAATGCCGTTCAGCTCCACTCTGCAGATCGAGCACGAAGTAGTGCAACTACAGACGCATGGTAACTTCGATATCCCTTCTAAAGGACGACCGACAAAAACGGTTTGCCAGAGCCAGAATTAACTATCTGTAGGGCTTGCACGCGGCAGTTGTCACAATCTCTTTACTTGATAACGGGCGCGGTTTGTTGTTTTGTTGATTGCAAAACCAGCATACAAGTGAGCTTGTTTAAGTTTCGCATATTAGTGGCTGCATTGAGGGTGGCTAATAAGCTCGGTTCAATCAATTAATTATTCCCGCAAACAGTAAAGCCCGGCCGTCGCGCATTAATGGGGAATAATCATCGTTTCTTATGGGTTATTCGAGGCGGCTAAATTTCACGAACTGGGTATTCCCCCACATATGAAGTCGGAATTGCAAATAACATAGATTTTGAGGCTTCACAAGTATTAATTGCTTCTACATAACTTGTGACAGTAAAAAACAATCTCCATTCAATACCACCAACGCGGAAAGGGCGTCTCCTCACAGGAAGTCGGAGTCAATCTGTTGAATCGACATAACTGGTGGGAACAGTAGGAAGGCCTCTGTGAGGTATCAGCAACATGGTTAAGGGAATACCACATCAGAAAGGGATTGAGCAACTCATCCAAACATTACCTACCGTGGAAAGGGTAGCGCCTAGCTGACTCTATATCACCCTCTTCGCCAGAACCATGCACCTGAAAGGGGCAAAGGGGGTTACACCACTGATGATAGGGGATCACTTTGTTGAATTACCGTTTAATAACGTGGGTTCCTCGTCTACCGTAACAAGTGACATCCACTAATCACGGTAGTTACGCTACCTACCTTTATTGTAGAAACTGGCTTATGTTATGATGATGGAGTCAGCGTTTTACGTACTTAAGCAATTAAAAGAACAATCATATTCAATTACAGTAACATCTAAGGAGGAATCAAATAAGGCATAACCGTTCCAAAGTGCGGGTGAATAATGGAATTTTCGGGTTCAACCCGATGAGGAACACAAATATCAGACTTCTGAGCGGCGGCGCGTCCGTAAATGCCAAAAGAATTAAATCGAGGCTAGTTCAGCAAGTGGGCAAACTTGCATTACTGATGCTAATGTATAGCTCCTCTTTCAGCATTTCCATAACAACTACAACCGCCACCACGAATAGAAATTCTGCTTCGATTAACAACCTAAAAACTAAACCAAATGAGGATGTTGATGGGGCAAAAGGAAGGCCAAATCCAGAATATTACGAATAACAATCCTGAAACTACAATAGAGATAGGGGAATGAAATTAAACAGCTTACTGTGGCCCCAGTGATTTCACCGCACCAAACAATATTTAGAGCTGCTCGATGGTCAGTCAAGAGGCCGTTAGCTTGACGGACAAGTTTGGCGATTGCCACAGATTCACCACACCGCCATAATTCCTCAATAAGGGCTCCAATAGTTTCTAGGTGAAAGAAACAAAGATTAAAAGAAATATAAATGAGGTTTGGCATAGTCCCACCGAAAAGACGTTGACAGGATGTTATGGTAGTATGAAGCACTTGAATAAGCGCTACTTCCTCAAACTTGCTGCCTCGTTTTGTGGACCATTTCTTGCGTACGCGTTTCCGACGGTTCTTCTGTGATCGCCTACAAAAAGGAAGAAACATGATGTCTAAAGAGGTTCCGAGTAAATGTAATAGAAACTACATGGCACAAAATGCCAGCAAGATCAGGAATACATCCAAGGAAGCCATAAACTTTCCCAATGTATTTTGGATGTCCTAATCTTGGTAGTCCAAAAACCAACCCGGGGATCATAGCGAAAAGAATGCTCCGAACAGCTTGTAGAATAAATGAGTTAGAATAAGTAGTGATCCAACGTGTACAAAATTAAGTTTCACCTAGGCAGTGATCAAAGGTTTTCATATCTTTCACGCACCCAAAGCTGGAAAAAAAAAGCATTTAACCTGGTTGTTCATCTTGTTGGAAAGTGATCGAAAGCCACATTACATGTTCTGCTGCAAAAAAAGCATGTTCAAGCTAGAGGAAGACAAACACAGCCTATGCTAGGAGCAAAAACAAATCGCATTGGAATTAAAATGTTAAAGCATTATCATTTCCTACCCAGAAGCCTTGGAGAAGGAACTAGCATGACTCCCCGCCGAAGTTACACTGATGACACTTCCAGTATCGGAGAAAAGTTCGCTCTCAACGTTATCAAAATCTGCAAAACAAGTCCAATAACCCTTATCAGGTATTAAGAAAGGAGTCTTTCTAGACACAGCATTTGCTCAAGAGCACAAATAAGCACGGCTATAAATACATTTACTCTTCCGTCGAAAGAAATTGCATCGCATTAAAATGTTTACCAACATAGAGCATTACAATACACTTTGATGTAAATTTCTGCTGCTGTAATTTACAGTTGAAATCTCACTAACAAAAACCATTTAAATCAATCAAAACTCAATCAACTTCTAGTGATTTTGGGGTCAATAACCTCCAAAAACTTGGTATTGACCATGACAATGGCTAAAGCGCATACTTTCGTCAGCTGTCCTGAAAGTGGAATTCAGCATTCTCGCATTCTGCTCTGCGCGGACCTCAAGGAGACGCTGAAAAGTTGTGCGGAAATCTTCCGCCTCGATGTCCAAGCGAGCAGCAACATTTTCATAAGCTTCGAGAGCACTTTTTTTGAGTAGTGCTAACATCGACCCAGTGTCGGCCGCAAGCTGAGCCTTTGACCGAAAGGCGTTTATAAGCTATTTTCTTCATACTTAGTTGTGTCTCACGACACATGCATTAAAGAAGGGTGATATTGCATGAGGGTGATGGAAAAGAGAGCCTCGTAGGGTACTTTAACGTACTGCGCTATCCCAGCGAACCCAAGGCAATGTATTGAAAGATTGCCTAATTAACTGTGTGACCGATTATGAATAAAATAATGAGTTCTGCAGATCTTAGCTCTAGACAAAGCAACGGCATACATAGTGTTTGAATTCATGTGTAAATTTAATACAACAAATAACCCGCATATTCTTTCAAGAAACACGAAAGAAGCACACTTGGCCATAAGTGCATTAAATTATGAAGCCAACGCAACCTCTGCAGTAGCCTTTGAATAAAGTAGCCGATTTCGTAAAAAATTGCAGACAAGTCATCATAGCTCAGCTCGGAAAAGAATGAAGAGCACATTTTCGATGGAAATGAAATTGATGGTTCTAGGTGCGACATAAACGCAGAAAGCAAGTTATAAAAAGGCATTTTCTGAACTACATATAGTGTCCAATTTTCAACATCAGGTAAAAGGGGTTCGCAGATTGCATCGTGAATAAATGATGTCGTAAAAATGCAATTATTTTACGGGCTTACCAGTCTACGGGCTTCCAACCAGAGACCACCTCTAACAGCCACACTGACTGCACTCTCGTAGTCCTAGAAGGCATAGGAAAAAAGAACAATTCTCATAAGAGAAAAGGGTAGGCACTTCAGAAGGGGAAAAAGGAAGGCAATACGTACATGCAAGCATTCCGAATAGATCGACATAGCCTCTTCAAACCGACCAAGAGACGTGAGATTATCTAGAATGAAAGGTCCAATTCATAAATAAAAGAACACACAGTGACAAAATTAATGACTTATTTTTCTGTTTCGAATCTGTAACGTTCGTCATGCTCTGGGTGAACATGTTGTTTTCCAACCCCGGTGTTGGGAATTATTCTTGAGTGAAGATCCAGTAAATGCGCAAAAAACTGCAATTAATGATAATCTTTTGAAAGATTTGCGACTAACATTCTCTATAAGGCTACATAATTAAAAGAAATTCAGTGACGTTTTCAATTTAAGCATAAAATGCAGATGATTGAATTCGACGTCTGATCAAGTGAAGTGTGCAGCTTTGTACAAGAGATTTCTCAAGATTCCTTTTACATTGAATTTAGGCAAGATTACGGTAGAATAAATAACGCAACTAAATTCCGCGGTTCTAAATACAGATAAAAAGAAAATAGACCAAAAAATGTTTCTAACATTGTAAATCAAGTGATTCCCTATACAGCCCCTCAAAAGATGGAATGGTAATAAGTCCTACTCACTAGCCAGACGTGAGGCCTGAGAGCGAACATCTTCGACAGAGAGAGCTTCCCCTTCCTCCTCTCCTGTAGTTGAAGCGGATGCAGCACATGCGACAGCAACACGCCAGCGGTAAGAAGAGTTAGTGGAAAGGAAAAGATGGGCGGCAGAGGCAAAGTGTTTCGCGCGCAGATGCACCTCTCCAGCCGTAACAAGCCGCTGTGACGCCACCAATTCTTCCGCCCACAGCCTACTGATCTCCTGATATTCACAAAAGACGAATCTTACTGCCTGCCTATACTCAAGCTTATTCCCACCTCAGTAATTTTGGCATGACTAGTGACTTACGATTGTTACACCGCGATAGATTTGACATAGAAAAAAAAGATTTTGCAAATATTCCACACAGATTCTTACAGCCTACTAATGCAGCATAGCCTAAGTAAAACCCAGGTGGAGAAGGAGATTTCCTAGCTAGAATGGAAAAAGAGGGTGAAATGTTTTCAAGATAGTATGGTCACTTGTCGTAAAGAACCAATAATATCATGCCTGATCTTGGACTCACTGAGGTCTCCTATTAATCATTCGTCTCATACTTTTATGATTCCTTCAATAAATAGGACTATATTGAACATCAACTATTATTGTGTTTAATGGTCACAATCTACATCTATTTGAATCCGAAACGGTTTTAAAAGTACAAGATAATGGAAAAGTAGAGACAAACAGAGAATTGCGAAGTTCCCGGTTCGAGTAAATCCAGCGCCTGTGAGAAGAGCTTTTGGTTCTTCACGAGCTCGCAAAACTCCCTCCAATGGGCCAAACCTTCGCGCATAAAAGGAGTTTTGATAGAAGCGGATACCAACGAAAGCCGGCATGGATAATTTTATTCACCTGCCGAATGAAAGCCCTGTAGGGCTCTGGAGTAGCGATGCAATAAAATGTCAATTTGAGCGTGCTGGAATGAGGTGTTGGCTATGTCATCGTCGCCACCGTGTGTGCAAAGAGCCCGTAGTTGCTGAAGACAGGGCTGATACTCCTTGGGATCCAATTGGGTTCGTTCAGCCATCACTTCAGCTAAGTCGAGATCGTAGGTGCCCAGAGCGGTGTGAAAAAGGTTCACGGGAGAGACGTAGTACTGGAGTTGACGCAGGCCCTGCTCCCACACATCCACATTACCCTTGTCTGAAAGGAGTAAAAAGAACAAACCTCACTCTCAGATAAGCGATTGACCCCATCAGAGCCGGAGTAGAGAGGAAATCAGCTGCCGTGTTAACCAATACTTTAACAGCCAAATCAAACAATGAACTTATTTAGCACTAGACTTTAAAAGCAAATGCCATGGGCGGGGTGATTTTTGATTTGGGAAAGGAATTTAACTTGCAATTTGGTGTCAGTGACTAAAATAAAAATAATTGCTAGAGTATGAGCTATAAATCTTTAATTTTCAAAAGGAAATTTATAAATGGGATACCTTTGAAATCCTTGAGAATAGCCAAGCCCTTTTCCACCATTTGAGGCCGCATTTTCACGTAACAAGCGAGAATCGGCAGAATGAATCTAACAAAGAAAACGATAATTGGGAAGAAATGTGTTTAGATGTTCGATGGAAATTAAGACAAGAACTATATATATGACTACTCCAAATGGAAGGAAGTTATTCACACTAACGAAAACATACAAATATCCCCTGAGAATTCCGCTATTCCGATTAGTAGAACATAGTTAAAATAAATCAACAAGTACAACATTCACCACGATGACATTTGATTTACTTTTCGGGTTCAGGAAGCATAGCCTTGAGGAGGGCTTCACAGACATTATTAACTTTCCTTGAAGAATACGGGTCAATCACTGGGGTACGAGAGAGATAATTCGAAACTTGGGATGCAGATTGGGCGAGAACAGTTTGACCAAAGGGTTGCTTGCTCCCAAAGAATTTGCTGTACTCCGTTCTGGTAATATCCTCTTCACTGTAGGAAAGGAAACAGCACTCGAACTAGTATAAAATTGCATAACTGTAAGATTTTCATCTTACTAAAATAAAAAGAAATAAGCAAGTTCATGCACAATTTAACCACGAATAATATAGGTTTAGCAAAAAGAATTCGAAAGATTTACGCCTTACGAAATGCACCAAAACAAGTAGATTACATCTCAGCATAAAAATTAAATAAAACCGACCAAATTACTAAATACATCAATCCTGCAACTGTTGTACTAGATTACTCTGTGAAATAGAAGTAGCTATTTAATTGTTTTCCTTCCACCGCAAGCTTACTTCAGGTCAGAGACGAGGAGAGTGATGTGTTCAGGCGAGGCAACTTGGTGCACAAAAGTGGCAACGTTTGAGAGGAATTTGTGCGGATCGTAGTCGTGGAGGAGGTTGAAGTTTATCCGATGACGGCGCATCGTTTCTATGGCATCTGCATGATGCGAGCTGCGATAAAAATAGCAGAATTAAAGGCATAAATAAAACGTTGTTAGTCTACTCGTTTTAACAAAAAACTAGGTTCAGTGGAATTTTATATCCATGTGTATAATAACTTAAAAGGCTGAGCAGATCGCAGAAATTTGTGAGGTCACTTCATGCAAAAATAAAGAAAGCCTTATAGCAAATGTGACTTGACGCTTAAAAAAATACTTTGTCGCGTTGGGTGCACGAGGTAAACAACCAAAACCAACTACGTGCATATTTGCTCACCACGCAAGAGCTTGCATTCATAAATGATTTTAAGCAGTAAGAGTACCAGGAGTGAAACAACTACTACCGTCTTAAGCTCGGTGGTTGCATGGGGTTCTAAGTTAATATGAACAGATGCTATCCTTCAATTCACTTTTGCTCGGCTGACCTCTCAGTTACGATGACCAGTGAACGAGGCAACAATTACTGCCAAAACGGAAGCGAATTTCAATTCCTTATCAAAATTTCGCCTCCTTAACAGTCGCCTGTACGCAAATCCTCATCAGTATGTTAACCCTCACGCCATTAAAGGCCAGAAACTTGGGGCAGAGGTAAACAATGAGGGCACCACAAAACACTTTCGTTGAGGCATCTCGATTTTGGTTGCAGCTTCATGAGTAATTGTAGTTATTGCATTTAGAGCGAACCAAGAAATTAAGTTTCTTGAGACTAAGTATGTCCTGGTTAATGATAGTGATGACGATTGCTATGAATTTTTGAAACGGCACCATCGTGAAGTGTCCAAGGTTTTCATCGTTAACTCTTCAATGTCTACCAGAATAAAGGCCAAAATGTAAAAAAACTGTCAAAAATCGTCTTAGTTAAAGGTCAAACTAAGCATTGTTCCGAACTATTTTAAAACTAAGCCTGTGAATCTTAACACTAACTTCACCGGATCTCATATACCAAAAGACATGCGAAGGACTTACCTATCGAAGATCGGTGCAAGACACTTAAAGACAAGAGAACGTGGGTGAATTTCCTCTAGATTTCCGCGAGGCATCTGGAGCACAACCTTGGAGCCACGCGCCACTGCGGTCACCAGACGCGCACCCGATTCGAGAGGTCGCAGTCCAACGCTATTGCTACCCAGCCGCTTTTTCAGGCTCTCCAAGACCGAATGAACTAAAATAACCAGATAAAATGTGCATAAATCGATTTAGTAATGACCATCATGCCGTGCATAGAAATACAATAGCCAAAATAATATGATAATGATATAACAACTATAATAAGTAGTCAAAAGGTCTTTAACATGGGACGAACCTCCCCATTGAGATGGGAAGGAAAATGCTGCACACCAAACAACCTAGAGACGAAAGTCCGTACCCCATAAACTTCCCCAGTTTTCATCTGCAGTAGTTCAGTACACCCCACACTTACATTCTGTAGATTCCAATGACAAGGGCACGGTAAAGAGTTGGTTTTCCAGACTTGTGACAAGCAGGAAGTCGGAATGAAGCACGAGAGAAGAGCAAGACCGCATTACGCACTCGCCAGTTACTGTTGCCCTAGTCACCGATGTCGACCAAGGTAAGGCACAGAGTTGGTAGCTTCTTGACTGCAGGCCCATAAGATAAGTTCGGTGCAAAGGTTGGTCCTGGCAGCTGAATGTCACGACATAGAGTTGGTCGCAGGCGAAGGGAAGGGTGGTAGAGGTTACATCGGGGAATTCGTAAACTGTGGTACTTCCTCTTCTTGCACCATCTAAGTGAAAATCATGGTAAATAAAATATTAAATTAGCATAGTGTAAAGTGCTACTGAACGTAGTTGTCCATGATTCGAGTTCGTGACAAACAATAGCAATAAAAAGGCTGACCTTCGAGGTTTTCCAGTTTAACAAAGTGAATGCCTCCATCCCCAACTTGAACGGCGAGTTCGCCACCGAGTCCATAGACAAGTCCGTTGATAACAGCAGAAGTGGTACCAGCGAGGGAGGCGAGACACCTAAAGTGACCACCGTGTCAGAATTTGGTAATAGAAAATACCCATTAGCAAAGAGAAGTTAACTGAGGTACTAAAGTTAGACGAGGTGGCCGATATTGTCTTGCATGGTAACACCACAATCAAGAAGTCACAGTAGATGTTGGAGTGCATTAGAGTATTTTCCGACTATTGATTCGCTGAATCTGCATCTGCGTTTTTTGTTTTTGTGGTGTCAACTATGCTACTGTTTTAAATTAGTAGGATAGCTACACGCAGTTATTAAAGATTTCGTATTCCTTTACTTTACAATTGAAAAAAAAAGTTTATCTTGAGTTTTACGTCGTAACCACCAAAAGGGGATAATAAAATAAGCTTAAGATCACTCAATTTTGTTTTGAAGTAAACTAACGATAGCAAAAATAGGAAGAACTCAGGAATTGTAAAAATGGGTGGATGGAAGTAATCTAGTGGTATCAAACTTCATGTTTGAACGATACAGACATCTTTAACAAAGTATAAAAACTCACCAGACTTCGAAAGTGACAGATTCATTCAAGATTAATTGGGAGAGCATACCAAGGTGACGCCCGTCCTGAGAGACAAAGCAAAACTTCTTGGGAGAAATCCATGTAACATGCAGCAGTTGACCGCGAAAAATGGAAGAGGCATTTTCATTAGCATAAGCGACTGCGTCCTTTCTAACAAAAAAAAAATGTCAGTTCTCGGGGCGTGTTCTAAGAAATAAACTGAAAACGGCTTACAAAGTAGCAGCGTATTATTCCATTAGACGAGGAAAGCAGGCAAAACAATTTAATCACTCGTAAAATCAACGTGGCCTTAATGAGTAATAGTGAAAAAGTATGATGAACCGAATCCCATGCCGATTTGAAAAGGACAGCCTCCTTATTAACCTATGTATCGACGGATGACAGTACAGAGCCTAACTTCGAGAAGAATTTTGATTCGTCAACTAAAAGAAGCAGTAAAAAGTGGCGGTCTACTGAGCTGAAAAAGTTTGTGTTTTAGAAACTGAAAAAAGCGATAAAAAAAGGAAGTGAAGAACATTGATAAGAGGACATACGAGAATTCAAAGCACAATACAAATAAGCATAAGGTCAGTCAACAAGCCATGTTATCACCTAAATTGCTTACCAACGTTCAGATATATTATCGTACGATTTCACCATGCAAATACTTTCGCTAACGACTTAATAGAACGACTTAAGCGAGGCACCAAGAGTTATAGCAATAGCAGTCTCGTCTTAATTATGCATCCCATTATAACGACATATGTAAGGGAATATGAATGCAACTGACATTTATCGCACAAAAACCTACCTCAGGGCCCACGCGTTGTTGAAAGAAGGAGCACCACTGTGCGCAGCCTGCTGTCTCTTCTGCACTACCTTCAGGTCAGCTGAGGTGAGACATTGAGGACCCCGCCAGTCGGAAACTAGTGCAAGGAGCCAGGGGGCGGCAGCAGAATTGGCAGGCTGGACGAGAAGTGTGACGCCAGCCTCATTGGGCCAGGACGGAGAAAGACTTACCGCGCCCACAGCTGACGGAAAGATAAGGCGGGTGGCACACATAGGTGGCGGGATGGTGGTGTGCGCGAAGGCAGTCAGACCTACGTTACCTTCGAGGAAGTTGAAATAAAATAGCTTCGCGTTATTCCATGCCCTTAAAATTGTCGAAACAACAGTTTGACTACTTTTTGATCAGTTCGCTGTCTATAAAACTAAAAAAAGTATCTCAAGTGCTTCTTTTCATTGTAATTTGGAACTGAGTTATTTGGGACTATAAACCTCTCAAAACGAATGAACATTGAGTGCCGTGGTGTATATGGATGTCTTTTATTCCTATCAAAATGAATTTCGTTGCGGTATATAATTGCATACTCCTCGACGAACTCAATATTATCCAAGTAAGTCGAAAGTTTTACACTACACGCTATAGATGCTAAAGGTGGTGCTTCTAACGCTTAATCTTCAAAATGGGATGACAGTAACTGAGAAGAGATATTGGAAAGAAACCACCATTATTTAAATTTAACATCAAGCAGTGTCACTTACAATTGTCGATGACAGCAACAATAGCAGAGTCTTCGGCGCCAATATGCCAGACGTTTCGATCAATACAGCTGGCGAAAGACCAGGAAGAGAGACAACTGCCTTTGACTCCAATACCGTGAGAGACCGCAGTGTAGAGAGTGACGGTACCAATCTCGCCTGCATTGCTGAAAATCAGCGAGACCCGTTCCACTGGAGCAGACGGAGGAGGATGAGGCCGTGGCAAGAGAGATAGCTCCGCTTTCACGCTCCAGTGATAGTTGGAGGTGGTGTAGAGCCTCACTGCAGTAATCAAGTCAGGAAGATATATATAATGTCAGAACCTGTTTCTAGTAAAGAATTTTCGATACAGCGCAACCTCCCGCTATGATATTACGGAAAAGTTCCACATTCAAAGGCGCGATTAAGCATACGTCATTTTGAAAAATTGAACTTCCGTTATTGCAACTCATCCCTTGTTTCAGAGACCACTATATATGGCACCCTTTCCGCATTCATTTTATAGATCGAATTCAGAGACAACCCTGTGCTTGCTAACAAATACACACAAGGCAGTTCCAAGTTGGATATGTGGAACTGGTCTGCAGAAAAAGATTGCAAGAACCCCAAGATCAAATTTCTTTTATATCCATGTATGGTTCACTTTTCTGGGAGCTAAAAACTGGTTATACTAGTAGGAACAGATAGTCAGTAGCAAGTACTATGACGCTCTGTCAATGCTCATGCCTATGGCAGAGGCGGATAGGAACCGCTCTCAAGATGCAGATTATCCGCTCATGTGAAAATGTGCTTTAAAAAACACATTATCATCTTGCCTGTAATAATAAAAGACGAAAAAACGAATGGCAAGAAACAAAGTGAGGAGACACTCTAATCTTTCTTTCAACCCAGTGGATAAGACAGAAGACACAATCATATTCAATAGCCGAAAACTATATTCAAAGCACAAAAAAGTAATTGCGAAAAGCAAAATGAATGACGTTGATATAAAAGTAAGTGCACCAACAAAGCCGGAACAAAACAACAATTACATGCAAGCAATGCGTTAGTCGGACACCAAATGTTTAGCCTGATGGCTTCCAGTAAATTATGATAAAAGCATTCCCAGAAAAAAATATGGAGAAAAAAGCCATGGATATGCAAAAAGCAAGATGATAAAAACCTTACCAAAGGGAAGATCGGTGTTGCTGACTGAGTCGAGAGGAAGAAAGAGAACTGCCATAATATGCTCCGCTACGTCAAAAGCTGTTTTCCCCACACGGAAGACATCACAATCGGGATATGAAAGCAAGTCAACTTTGCCGTGTTGAAGACCATTCAATTCATAGAAAGCCATTTGTAGACTACCCACACAACGCTTGCTGATGGCTATTAACTGGACCTTCAATCTGAAGGAAAGATGAGTTGTGAACCATCGTACCGCCAGCAGAGACCAGTCTCAAGGCCGATAGTGTCTGTACCGACAGAATGAAGAGCTCCATCAGCATCGAAAATATAAAGTCGACGAACACCGGTCCCTCTTAAATCCGTCCATCCTATCGCAAAATATGCCCCATCTCCGCGCCATGTAATCTCCACAGGTAGTTTGGAAGAGGGAGAAAGGACCTCAACAAATCCATTACGCATAATATTCAGAACCTACCCCCATTCGGACTTCTTTCTCCACTGACTTCTTGACTCCTTTAAATTGAGTTTCCTCCCGACCCCATCCAATACTAACAAGACTAGCTTATCAAGAAATTAATAAAAATTGAAGGATACATTTCCTAGTGCTCAAATCTCCAAGATCAATGGAATTCAGACGTTCCAAGGAAGAATTTATTAGCGTAACACGGTTATCAACTGCAAAGTCTAGCTCTAGATCAGTATTTACCTGTCATTATCACCCCTACATGTAACTGAGGGGAAAAGACACAGTCTTCTAGTGAGACACCGAAAGACTCACATCCTAAAATCTTCAGCGGCTATTGGAGGAACATACTGTCCAAACCTTATTAGGAACTTCACATAGAATAACAGAATCACCGCATTGAACGCATACAAATGGTTCGTTGACGTAAGCTATTTTTGAAACACACTTATCAAGTAAACACGGCAAAAAATCGCCTCCATGTCGTATGCATTTAACACCCGTAGTTGTAGCGATCCACAAATCGGAAAATTTATCAACGCAGATATCATTAATCGACACATCCGGCTCTATATCACATGTATGCGTTATGATCTTGAGATTCCGCATTTTGCCTACAAAGGCAGACAAGTCCTTCAGTGCACAATAGCGCCACGCCGCAACTCATATGTAAACAAAATTGTTCAAAAAAATTTTGCTTATTTGCCATGCCCAAGAATAAAGCCTAAAAACCGTTAAAATTTTTGGACTTAAAAAGAAAAAAACATAATTTTTCTTAAATTGGAAATAAAAATTAGAAATTAAACCCAAGCAGACGTAAACATACATAGCACCCGAAAAGGGTAAAGGGAAAGGATCTGCACAATCAGATTGACGCTTTATTTGGTAAAATAATTTGGAAGCTACGATGGTCAGAGTTTCGGCTGGATTGACAATGCCACCAGGTCTACATAAAGTGGTCGAGTGTAATGCATGCCATCAGCGACCCATCTATTGTAAACACAAAATGATTGTAAAATAGTGCGGGTTTGACTTCGTCTTCGTTTCAAATCCGCCCTGAAGCTCCCTCAGAATACAGCCTGTTCACATCGCCTGAGCTCGGATTCAACAGCTTGGACGCAACTGGGCAATTGAAGGGAACAAAGCAAAAGGGCCCGAGTATGGTCCAAAGGCCGGACCAAATGTTTGAGAGCCAGACAGATGCAAAGGCGACCGCCAAACTTCATGTGTTCACATAAACAAAGTATTACAGACATGGCTTTGACCTAAAATGCTGATTTAAACCCCAACTTAAATTAAATAAAATCAGGTTATGTTTTAACTCGGCCGAAATTCCCGCATATCTCGCATGAAACTTGTGTTGTGGTGACTATGCCACTCTCTTGTAAAATGTAGCCGTTTCTCTGGCTGCACGTCGTTGTGTAGTTACTGAAAGCAGTTACATATGTTTGCAGAAATTTTTCAAGGACGTTTATGTTGAGGTTTTATTTTTTTAATACATGCCCGCTGCTCTCATACACTTGGCTGGGAGTGTTGGATATGTAGGTACTTTGGCGCTTCCTACCAATGAAAGTGCAAACGAAGGTCATGTTGCAGTCCATTTTTTGGCTCTACTTATTGTTTTCGTTAAGTAGGTCAATTTTATTCTCTGCTAATTCCCTTTTGGGAGTTTGTTCATGTAGTTTTGTGGAGCGAATCGCCCTAAAAGTTGTCGGCAGGCCCGGCGACGACGTTATCTTCCCATTATCAACATCAAGCATTGGGTCCCAATTTGTACGTGTGTTTTTAGCTTTTATTTTTTAGAATGTCTCCTATGTATACACCAAACTTGTTCCGACCCAACCTGTTAGTGCTTGTTCTCGGATCTCAAACGCCAATGATGTTCAAAACGGAATCGCTTTTGTAATCAGAGGGTTTGACTCCAGCGTAAATTATTGCCACGTAATCTAGTGGTTGTAGTTTTGTGACGAAGGCCAGTTTTGCACAAGCTGCCGGTGCCGTTGCTTTCATCTCTTATGACTACCAAAACAACTCTGCTAGGATTCTGAATATGTTACCTGACGAATCTTCGACTAAAGTCTGGATTCCTTGTGCCTTCATGCAGGGTAGTCACGCGTAAGGCGTCACGTGCGAACATATCATCTGGAATTAGTTGTGCGCTTATCCGTTCTAGGGTATCTTAATTGCATTCTTCCCGAGCTAGCTATATCAATGCTCGTTCTCAGACATTTTATATTATTGTATAAAGCAAAAAGACCACCTCTTTGTCCATTCAAACGAGCTAACTTTCCATATTTTCTGCTTTTCAGCCAACATCTACTGGAATTGATGGAATTGGACAATAAAACCTATTTAGACGTAGACTTCCCAGTAGATCGTACGGGCGCTCTTATTATCTTGGATAAGTACTCGCCTATGCGATTGCGTTGACTTAACTCCCTGATGCTTTCCTTTGGGTTCTCTCGTTCAAACGGTTTTTGTATGCATATGTATAGACTTTCTCTACCACTGATGTTAGAATATTCCTGTTAGCCTTTTGCTGTACAGTTTGGTGCCAGAAGTGCTGCTGACACTAACAATGCCTCCGTATTTAAGCTGGAAAATTGGGACTGTTCCAAGGTGCAATCGGCAGGGCTAGGACCGCAACGCAGTAAACCCTTCCCATTCATTTCGAATTCTCCTATTCAACGAAGGGCTCGTACGAAACGCCGTCCGATGTTCACTTTGTGTTCTGGTAATGCGAAGTGATTGAGTGGTAAATCTCTAAATTGGGTTACGACTACGACGGTTCACCAATTGCGGATCGTAAGCCACTCCGAGTCTCGTGTGGGTCCTGACGCGAGTTCAAATGCGGCAGGGTTGCCTGCGCTAAACTGCGACACAAACGGGCGGATCTACAGACTGAGCAGGCGTGGTGCATCACTCAACGGAGAGGTGGTATTAACCAGTGAATTTACAGTGAGGACGGTGAGAGAGGGTTAGCCAAGGGAGAGAAGGCCGGTTTGGGAATTCCATGGTCGGGTGTGAGGTCTGCCTCTTTACTCGTGTCGGTTTATATTGACAGCGTGTAACCTTCCATACGGAGTAGGCTGTAGCATCCGTCTAACGTCTAGGTGTGGCACGCCTCCCGTCCGTGGATGAGCCGTCACAATAAGCACAAACCCCATCTTACAACGTGTTAAAACATGCAAAATACTTTAAGGAGGCTAAGGTGCAGCTGTTACTTTTGTTAGTTTCGGGCTTCAAGGAGTTCAGACAGAGATCCTACATTTGCGCCAAATCAGATTATTGAAGAGATATCAGGAAATCAGTCGATTATTAGATATCTTTTTCTAAAATGTACTTAATTACCAATGCCTTGAGGTTTTTACACTTACGTACATATTGATTCGGCGGAGATAGACATCAAATGCAGAAATGGATTGGCCCGAAAGGCAGCCTACGCGCACAAGGGCAAAATGACAACAAAAGAATCAGCTATTAAGTGGTCACATAAAGTATTACATCTGTAACTTAATGTATTTTGTGGTTAATATCAAAAAGTGAGCAGCACTACTTTATGAGCCCTATAATTAGTGCATTTATCATGTTCTATACAGTTAGATAATTTTAAGGCTTGCTTTTTTGCATAAATAACAGCTACTTCATGACAAACCTCACCTAGGCTTTGTGGCTAATGCCCACAGAATTTCTCTAGGTCAAATTTTAGGTTGATCTTCCAAGCTTGAATCTGGGCTATCGTCTCATTTCAAGCCGTTTTCCGGCGCATTGAGTTTCCCCTGGTGCATTCTTTTCTTACTTGATACCTTGGCGCTTAATCCAGGATTTGAAGCCAAATCTGTAGGCTATTTCACTATCCCATAAATGTTTAATTATGGACTCTTGAACGTAAGGCTGTCGCGATTGTAGCCTTACTGGTAATAGAGTTGTAAACGCCTCTAAGTCTCACTCTAATGTTTGACATGTTTTCTTATTCGTATTTTTACCCTTGTATCGTCTCCTCTTAAGCTCCCTGGTATTGAGCTCTCGGGAGCAATTCTTGTTTCGGGCTACATTTACAGTTAATGTGCAATATGGGCCCCGAATGTGGCTGAATGCGATTTATGTAGTAGTTTGTTCCAACTAGTTTCTGCATAATCCCTACGAACCTTCGTGCAGAATGCATATTATTTCTTTTGCTAAAACCTTGCTTAACTGTAATGTTTATTGTTGCAGCATTAGAACCACACGTCCTTAGATAATGTCCTGTCACCAATGCGCCAAAAAACTTCCTTTCAGCGCCCAGAAGGTATAGGCTATAAGTCCATCGTCCACCTTTATCTACTCTATCCCTTCAGGTGGCTTGTCCATTGTGCAATTTTATAACGTGCAAAAAGTGTCTGGCTCATGGGTTGCCTAGAAATGGCGGCAAAACCAAGGTCTGCCTTCAGTGTTATGAAAGAGTTACCAGGTGATTGTTTTTTGCCTTTACACAGAGTGCCTCTTTGTAGCAACTTGTCCGAAAGTGATCCTCGTGAAGCTGACCCTCCTGTAAACTACTTAAGGTAGATTACAATTCCATGTCCCTGTGATGTGTTTCGTTCCTTAGACGAATGGAGGCGCAAAAACGTAAACAGCCTGACCGACCATGTCTTTCGTTGCAAGAGAAAGCAGTTGTAAACGATGGTAAGCTGTGTAATTTCTTTTGTTTTGCGCAAGTGGTTTTAATTATTATTTCCATTTTCAATCTTATGCTTTAAGCCGACAAGCTGACACAACGGCTGAACGCCTTGACTGCAGAGGAGGTAAGGTTCTTAACTGGACTCGGCATATCTACTAGGGTTTGTTCTCTGAATCCAATTCGTCTTGGTGTTTGGGAAGAAACCTACCGTTCATTTTTTTCATTTAGACATCGAACTAATTAAGAACATCTGTATCCTTTTTCTCACGTGAAAATGTTCATATTGAATAGAATGATTTGCAGTATTTATCTCCTTAAGACTTTGTAGTCTTCAACGCAGAAAAACTTGAGGATGCATAGGGTTAAATGAACACCAAATCAGTCTATTCAAAACGTGTCTTGTGCTGATAAACGCTCTCAACACCCACAAGCAGAGCATACTTATATCACGTGAATGAGGCTCTGTATTCGAAGAAAAGGCGACGAATGTACTAAATATCTGTATTCGGCTCGAAGACGCCTTTTTAAGTATTTGACACATATTTTAAGCGCTCGAACCTTCCAACGGAAGCGGAATTGCAATCAAGAGTGGACGCTTTGAATGAATTCCTCCTAACTCACAAGCTTCGAACTATATCCACTCAGCCGACAGAATCTGATCAGAATGCGGTGAAGAATCTCGTGGACCAGGTACGTTTATAATTAACTTTTCGATACACTTGCTTTGCGGTTTAGCAATACATCTTTTTTATCGATTTATCACATTATTATTCAAGGTCGGAGTTTCGTGATTTCAATTTCGCTTTCGCCGAATATACGTCTGTACTTTGTCTTGATTTGAACATTAATCAAGTGCTGTGGACACTCTTACACGGGAATACGCAATTTTGTCTATCTATTGGGAGGAATATTCTCGTGCCTCAGAAATGGGACATTATTTTGAGGTTAAAAATTGTAGGGAGACTGATTCATGTGTTTTTTGCCACTTAACTTACATTTTGTGACATAGATAATGTCTAGGATTTGTTAACATTTGGAAGTATCAGGAAGTGCATTATTTAGTTGTGCTAGCCCCAATCCTCGAGGCCCACGATCTTGCCCTTATGCATTTCGAAAGCTACTCACGGTAATGCATTTTGGTTGTTTTACTCCCTTGTTTTCCTAAGACAGCCACTTAACGGGTGTGTAATGTATTACACCCACAAGATGCCAGGAGAGTTGTACCGCTTTGTGTCTGCCAATGACCTTCAGTACTGCTAGAGTTAAAGTTAAGCTAGAAGCTGAAAATACTTAAATGGATTGCCTGTCTTTGTTTATTTATTCACTAGGCTTTATCGCTTTGCCTTACCATTCACATAATGCATCTTCCTATGCAAGAACGTCATGACCCCCTTTTCATTGTCTGCATGCGTAATTTCAGTGCATTTTCAACTTCTAAGGCTACTATGGTCTGCCATGTTGTCTGAACCGAAAAACTTGGCTTTCATCAACAACTACGCCATCTGCTGCTTGTTCCGTTGCCGTACTTTCTGCTTTAATGAAACTGTATTTTAAATTGCTCCAACGCATTGTTAAACTTACTAGACTTGCCACATCTCTTGTCAACCGTGCCATTGTGCGAATATGCACATTAAGTCTAAGAAGCACCACTCATTGGCATCCGTCTCCAATCGAAGCCAGTTGATGGACAAATTTTTGCAGCTTGCGTAGCTGGTTAATGCTAGATCTTAACAACTATGTCTTAACATTGGTTATGCTGATAGGCATTCGCACCTCCACCGTTAGGTACAAGATGAAGCTCGTCTATCTGCAGTTCATGGCGGGTCACCGGAAGCAAATGCCTCGACTTCCAATGTTGAACGAGTTTATTGCTCTTTGTGTGACAATTTGGCCAGCATTCAGTGTCCCGCATGTATGGACCAAGAGTACTGTAAATACTGCTTCCAGTAAGTAGCGACTGTCTTTATTTTACCATAAATATTATCTGATAATTGCTAGTCTCATCTTTTACAGACGCGCCCATAAATCGAGACACATGCGCCAACACGAAGGGATACCCATTTCAAAACCAAACAAGAATTAGGTTGCCTGACATTCAAATTATTACTGTTATTACTGTTGAGTTTATCCCCAAAACCGGGTGTACTTTTTATTTTGTGGCATGAAAACTTCATTCAGACGTGCTTACAGGTGCTTAAATCTGGCCTGTTTTCTTCCTGCTGATCCCTTTCTACATGTGCTTTTGGAAAGCCTGGAATGTGTTGGTAGGTACTGGAGAGGTGATCAAGCCCCCTTTGCCTGAGAATGAAATTTGAAGTGAGAAGAAATAAATAATCTTACGCCTCATCCAAAAAGACCTCTTTCGTGATAGCATTCTGACCAACTCCGCGAGGCATTATATCGAACTCGCTGATACCGAGAGTCTCCAAGCCATGTTTGTATTGTTCGTACGTGATGTAGCCCCGCATATTTGGATCCAACATGTAGAATATGGATTCGGCATTTGCCAAGGTAAAGATAAAGGGATTATCACCACGTCCGTGTTGAGCTGCCTTTAATCGCTCCAATATTGAGACCATATAACTTAATGGATTTTCTAAAGAAAGACATCATATCACACAAACAGCGAGTCTGAAAATCGCCGTCGTTATAATAACTGACGTTGGTGAACACTGGCGGAGTGACCAGTACAGTTATGCGAGATGGAGTTGGGAGTTGAGAACTATCTAATTAGGGTGAAATTACCTGGTTTATTAAATATAACTAAGCTGGTGAGGTTGTGCAACAATTCGGGGATGCGCTTCTCACTGAGGTATCGCTCTGCCTCGATAAATTTTGGACAGTTCTGGTAGTTCGACATCAAGCGTTGCCATGATGTTCTATGTACACGATCCCAAGTCAACCTAAAGTGCAATGAGAAGTCCATCGTTTTAGCTATAAATTTTACATTTTTTAAATTAATTTTTAATTTCTTATTGTTTTAAAAATTTTAAATGACCTTTATTTGTTTAATTGGACAATTAAGTTTATAAGGTTTAGGCAAAGATTTTCGCTCGTTATGCGGTTTCCGTTAGGACGTCGAGTCGTGTCCCTAAGTGATATTTATACCCACAAAAAAATCATGCCAGATCATAAGCTTCGCTTTAAATCACAGGACTTGGCTTTGAGTAATCTGATTGAAACTTCTCAAGTTCTATTGGACGAGAGAACCAGTGCCAAGCGTTTCCGACAGCTTTACTCGCATCTGAAGTTCGCGCACACACAATTACAGGTAGGTTATTTTTCCTGGAAAGTAAGGCTTTTTAGGTTAATTATTTAAGTTTGGGTTATTAAAATGGAAGTAGTCTTAATTGAATTTGTAACTTGGGTTTTAATTTTAAATACTACCTGAATGCACTTATGATATTCGTTCTAAATTTTGTTCGAAAGAAGTCGTACACTGAGCTGGAGTTGCGGTATTCTAATTCATTGCATGAGTGGATGAAAGAGAAGGAATCAATGAACATTAAACTGGCTAGTATTTTGGCAGAGAAACGTGAGCTTGAGTTGCTATGCGCTGAACTTCAAAAAAGTGCGCTCTCACCCGAGACTCTTGAGCTTATAAAGTGCGAGGTATGTTAATTAACAGATATAATGTTAATTGATTGCAGAATATCTATGCTACGTTTATTTAAGGTTAAGAATGCGTTAATGAAGAAGTCAGAGGAGGAACTTATCAAAGCTACCGAAGAGGTTAACTTTGTGAAATCTGGGTACCTCAATGCTACAAAAAAACTTGAGACGCTAAAGGTTGATTACGATCGACTTTTGGTTGGTTCACAGGCTGTTCGGGAAGAGGAAGCTCTTAGAGAAATAGAGGTTCGATTTAAATATGGCACTTATTTTATTTACTGACCATCTATTTTTAACATTTTATTTGTTTCTAAGCACTTTTCTCCTACGTACAGGTAGTGGTGCTAGACTGACTCAAAAGACGACTAGTGGACTGTTTAATGCGTCAATTAAAAGTTTGAAGCGTTTAGGGACTTATATTCAAGCATGAATTAATTTCGGAATTTCAGTTACCTGGTTTATGTCATTATTAAGTTTTATCCTAAACGTTGGAAAGTCTTCTTCAAAAGCACGGCTTTTTAAAGTTAACACAAATCTCTTTAATTAAAGTAACATGTATTTTACCACGAATCTTCTGTTTCACGAAAAGCTTAAGTACTGTCTACTAATCTACTGTCTTATTTGTAAGTTAGTACATGGTAGGAGTTTAAAAATATTTTCTTTTATAAAAAATTAAGCATAAACATATGGCTGAGTCTCAAGAAGAGGTCATAAATCGTCTCTCGTCTCTTCTCTCGTCGGATACGGAAACACTTGCTGCTCTGTATCGCGAAAACTCACAAATTTCTGCACAGTACCAGATCATTGTTGGTGAAGCAGAGAAGTCAAAACGTCTTTATGATACACAGATGTGAGTTGCTTCACATTCTCCTTTCTAAGTGTAACAAAGGTGTGAACTAAAAAATGAACTAATTCGAGCCATAGAAGGACTAGCGGCAGCAAAGGCTGATAGGGCAACTCTGGTGGCAAAATGCGAATCCTTGAATGGAGAGGTAAGTGCAACCTATGTCAAAGTTTCAAAATACATTATTCTGCTTTTAGATGGAAGTGCTTGCAAAAAACCTGGCCAGCACTAGGACTGACTTGAGAGCTGCCCGTCAGCGCGTGATAGACTGTGAGCGGGCAAGACTGAGTCTGGAAAAGGACCTCGAGGCACGAGTGCATTGCTTAAGGTCGGAGTTAAGTAGCTTCCGGTTGACAGCTCAGAGGGAAAGAGTGGAAATAGAACGCCAGCGTGATCATTTGGCTTTTCAGGTTCAAGGCACGCGTGAGCCATTTCATTGGTCACAATGAACAATTTTTCATTTTCAGTCCCTTAAAACGCTTGGATTAATATATCTAGAAAGACTGCTTAACAGGTTGGATTAGAAATCTCAATCGATGGGCCGTATGTTCACAGTTTGGTCATCTTTTCGAGTTGTGGATGGAAATCTTTAAAAGACATATCTATTTGGCGATGTGTGTATGGTGGTGGATTTTCAATTTTCACGGCGTCTTCACATACGTGTTGGTTCTATACACAGATGGACTCAATAATCGTATTATTTATTCTCTATACCAAAGGGCTTTATATTCAGCACTAATAATCAAACTCATGTTGCTTTTCCCTGATATGAAGATTACATGAGTGTTTTCCACCTGTCTTTGTCATTAGACTCATGATTTTAAAGCGAATTTCAAAACACTTAATATCAGACCTCACGAGCCAGATGGCTCTAGCGTTGGCCAAATTTGAAGAGGTTGAGATGTTGTATCAACAGCGGGAGCAGGAAATGTCACAACGGGAGTCAGATCTTCGAAAGACTGTGGTTGATTCCACTGAAGAGTCGAGAAATCGTTCTGCAGAGATACTCCACCAACTGGAATGCACGCAATCGCGATTGCGCGAATTAGCAGCTCAACACGAAGAAGTAACACAGGCCTTGGCTGAGGTAAGAATCTCCACTCACCTGTGTGATTTGAGTACTTTACCTAAACGAAATTTTAGGGATAATTACATTACTTCTACTTATTATCTCATTTAATTGAACATACACATTGATCCGGGGTCTAACAATAAATTCGAAGTCTTTACGCTTGCAATAGGACTGGACATTGTGATTATTTCCGAGGGTAGTGTAGACCGAGTGGTTATAAGCTGGTATATCATCATTCTTCAGTTGCATTTCGTTTGCCCATTTCTTTTTTGCATTTATGGCATTATCCACTCTGTGCAGGGCGCATAAGTCGTGGTCGGTGTTGCTAATATCTAAAGCTGTGACCGCTCAGCAACGTGTAAAAAATTAAAGGCATTCCCAGAATTGTGCCATAGTGATTTAGATGCTTGAAGTTTTCCCAAAGTTAGGGTAATTTGCTTTGACTGTATTTTTGCTCGACGGATTTCAGGTAAGCTCCAATAAGGCTGCTCTGCACAGCTAGTTAAGACAAGTTTTCCTTAAGGCACAGGAACGAGTTGGAAACTTACCTCAAAAGATGCGTAATGCATTTACGTTAATCATTTACACACAATCATTGTTTTAGTCAGAAACATTGAAGTTTGAGATTCAGAAGAAGCTTTCTTTAAGCGAGGCGCAAAACTCTGCTTTGAAGGACGAGCTGTCGGTGGCTAGGAATGAGCTTAAAGTCCGGCAAAGCCAAATCCAAAATCTGGAATGTGTGCTGAATGAATTCACATCTACGGAGGATCGCTTCCCCGAAAAGGTAAGGTATTTGTTGGGGATTAATTGCGATACTAGGAGGAAGGTGATGTTGGCGGCCAAACCGGCGAAATGGTAGGTGTTAGAGAGGCATACAAGAAGCTGCTGGAAAAATTCAGATCAGTGAGTAAGGCGCCATAGAACTCGTACCTTAATGATAAGCATTTATTTTAATCGAAATTCATGCAGCAAAGGACTAAGTTAACCGAAAAAATTCGCCAACTTGATGCTGAACTCATTGCGAAGAGCTACGAAGCCGAACGAAATCGCCAAGAAAATGAGAAACTGCGGTGAGCTTTGAGTGTAACATGAGCAGACACTTTCCACTTAGAGTAACTCAAACGTTCGTGATCTGCATTTGCATAAAAAGAAATTGTGTGCCGCAAGCGGAATACCAAAGGGTTAAGTCTCAGCTGAAGGAATTTCAACGACGGAAGGAAAGTTACTGGTTTCTTCTCCATCAATCTGATCAGGTCTTATCGAATCACTCGGACTAGGCCTCTGGCTGTATGACTCAAGCTGTATTTCCTAATAAGTAGTTGGAATATGAATCCCATAATTAACATCCTTGCTTTTATATTTTAATGGGATCTAAAATCATAAACACTTTGTGGGTTTTGTAGCGTCCTGAGACTTCTAATCGGGTGAAATAAGGCAGTAGGTGAGGCTATGTACATGTATTCCAAAGAGAACAAAGCAACCAGGTTCGAGCATGGCTCAAGGGTCAGCTCACGAGTGCAAGGACCGGACGAAATTCGAAGTAACCGTCGGACTCCAAGTATTCACATAAACGAAGCATTACAGGCTACTATAAATAATTTTAGTAAATAACAGTTAGCACTAACTTACATCGGAGCTGTGTTGCGGTGTCGAAGTTTACCAAACGACCGAATATTAATTCGAAATGGGTGTGAGATGGTCTAGTCTCCAATTCACTTTTAGGCACTGGCCTAATGGATGGCAATTAAAATAAGTCAACAAACTCTCAAGAGGAAAGACTCAAACATTTATCGGAAAGCATTTTCAAAACTTCAGTTACGTTACAGTTATGAAGTATGAGTCTATTAGATTTTACTATCCAATGTCATTGACCAGTTACGCTTATCTAAAATAAAGATTCTTTTTAGACATCCCGATACATTAGCGTAGGTATAAGGTCACAATCGTATTGGATACTAGGCAGTCACAAGGTAAACTCGTTGACCTGTTTTGTGTTAGTTGACGTTGGCGTCGATACCTACGGAGTCAGTAGTTGATAGTGTTCCTGATCTGGTTGTTTCCAACTACGAACTTTTGTATTGGTCCACCTCTTACCCTAAGTATACCGCGAAATTTACTATTGAACGTATTGGTGCCGATTTCTGCTCTTTGCAATGCATCACAAATTGAACTGCATGTTGATGTCCTTTGCTTTTTATTCAGTTATGGTCACTTAGGTTCTTTTTCCCGTTTTCAGCCTTACGATGATAAAATCGCTGTTGATTGAGCAGAAGTTTTACGACCGTTGTCTTTCTCAGAAGTCTACAAACTACGGCTTAATAATTAGTGGAGTGAGCTTCCATCGATTGGCTAATTTGTTTTGTTCCAGGCTGTCAAGGAGGACGAGTGCATTTTCCTCCTTCTTACATCCATTGCGAAAGATCTCACTACAATCGATAGCATTGACGCATCGGAATTGAAGCTCGATTGCCAAAAAATTTGCCGTATGCTTCCAGCCGGTTCAAGAGTATCCGGTGTCTACTACTGTGGATCGCTTAGTTTTAGCAAATCAAGTGCACGGATTAAAGAAGTAGTTGTTTTTTAAGGTTGTTATTGTGTAGATCTTGAAGGTTATTCATTTAGCGGAAAAACATCCTCTTACAGACAAATTCGTCCCACTAACCGATCGTGATAAAGTTTTCCTTCATATGGATCCTATCACTAAGAGGTACATTCGTGATTCCTTCACATCTAGCCTACTGATCTTAGTTTCATAGCCAAAGCGATTGGCTTTGAACACCCAAAGGATTTTTTGCGACCTGTTGATGTGAAAGTCCGACAGGTGATGGATCGATGGAGGGCCATCAAGACCTACGTTAACTTGAGTTTAGAAGCCTACCTTCCAGCCGAGCGACAGAAGGAGAAAATTCTCCAGCAGCTGGAAGAGGCTGCTATCCCTTTCTTAGAGACCGTTACTAGCAAAGCTCGACTTCTCGTCGATGGCGACTTGAGAGATGAATCGGATCTCATTTTTCGCCAAAGATCCACCGCTAAAACTCCTCGTCAGTCCAAGCGTCATAAAGTAGCAAAGGCGGAGTTGGATAGTTTTTCCGAGGCGGCGCAGAATCTCTCGAACAATTGGGATTCTTCAACTTTCGCCTTGTTTGGACCTGATGTGGGTAGCGCCTGTATTTTGCACCGTCCACTCTTATTTAAAGTATATTGCGACATCAAAGCCGATCAGCTGTTTTGGTTTGCGAGACTCCAGTGCTTCCGGTCATAGTGGTTTAGTTCAGTGCATCACGTCATGGATATTTGAATGGCCCAAAAATGGATATGTGCTGTTACAACCACTTACACAGGCCTGGTGTCATGTTCTTGACAGTTAAAATTTATAACTGCAGGTAAATTAAGCTTCCATTGCATGACAGTCTTTTGCGTGTCTGCGTATCAAGGTTTTAAGGGTTTTCAGGCGTCTATTATGAAATCAAGTCCAAATTATTGCTGCCTGTGGTTTATTATGGATTCGCTGAACTCCCTCCATTCCAAACCAAGTGATTTTTTAATGCAACTATGTTTAAAAGGGAGAAATAATCACTGAGTCTTGGAAAAAAAGCAGTATATACATTTTTGCGTCACCATGCGATTCCCTTTTGTTATTGTTGCTTTGTTATTTCCCTATCATACCGACTGTTATCCAACCAGGTGTCACAGACTTCAGACTTTCTCCCAGAGCAGCGATTTTTGATAAGTACCACCTTTTGGCTAAGTGCACATTCAATATATTGAGCGTCTTCTTATGGGTCGGGCTATTGGTTCAATTTGCACAAACGCCGATGGTTCTCATCAAGGCAAACTTCTTTGATGTGTCTGCGAAACAACAACACTGGGAGTTTTTCACTTCTTTAAATAGTTTCTCTCATGGAAACGAACCAACTCCAATTCATCGATTGACTCGGGACACTGCTCGGATGCCTTTGCAATGCCCATCGACAGCTCTCCGCGCCCAGAAGGTGACAAAAGCCTTACTATTCATGGTCGGATTCCTGGCCTCGCCTTTCTCCCCGTTGATGGTACAACTGTTGCTGATGCTCTCAAGGTAGCCTTGATCCTATCCTAATCTATTGGTATAGTTTGGAACCCTTTTTCACGGGTTGGGATCTCTTGCACGCTTACTGGGCGTAAAAATTTCTGATAACTTAGATGCCGCCTCCTCAATGTCGCAGCTCTTCTTGCAATGCGTTATGCAGCACTGTACTTCGTTAATGCGGCTTTAGCCCTTCCTTCTGGTCCTGGTACAAATGTTTGCAAAATTTTTGGTCAGAAACCAAGGGTAAATGCAAATGGACCGTTTATTTCTGTTTGAAGACGTTCCAAAATGTGTTGATCTAATGGGAACGTTTGGGAAAATGGTGGATCGTTCGACTTCTTTGATGGGTTCCACTTTGATTCCTCCACTTTTTTTAAATAAAATTGTTTTTACTTATTTGATTCACTCTTTATCCCTCCAGGCCTTTCAACGAGATCTAACACACAGCATTCTGGTGCGTCTGGAACTCCTCACAGAAGAACTGCAAATAAGCAGTGGCGAAGTGGAGTGTAAGGCAGTTCTCTTTCTCATTACTTTGTGGCATCATTTTACACAATGAATTTTGTTCGAAACTCCACAGTTGTAGCCTTTAGAGGCCGGTGTGCTAGGTTGGCAGCGTCATTTAAAAATTGCACACAATTCACAGCTGGTGGCTATTTTTACATCTCACCGTTGTGTCATGTGTTCTTTTCCCAAAATTATTGCTGAAAATGAGTCTGAAGTCATATGTTTAAATTTACTGTTATTAAGCATAAGAATTTTTCGTTCTATATTGAAGAAATGTGAGGCTTATGGAATTTGGATTAGTTTTGATTGGCATATGCATGTGAGTATGCACATCTGTGTAGTTTTCGACGGTACTAAAGGCAGGGGTCAAGTATAATATGCAAAAAATGACTGCGTTGCCCTCCTAGTGCCTTTGTGATTGACTCTAAATACCGGGAACCGCGGACTTGGACAAAAAATCAGTAGCATTGTAGATCATGTAAAACAGCATTTAACATCAATGTCGGTACAGGTTCGCGAGCCGGGGCTCGTTAGTCCTTAAAGCTGTCAATTTTGGCAAAGGAAAGCAATGTAATTTTCCAATTTAGATTCTCATATCATTTTTATTTGCCGTATTCAAGGAGGTTTTCGTTGTTTTTTTTGTTTAAGGAAGTGAAGACGACTTTTCTCAATGTTGCAAATCCTCAATGCATCTTGCATTGTTTTGTTAATTTTTCAAATCAACTGCTGGCAATTATTTTTGGCTGTTTTTGTACCGAACAGTAAATGAAAATGGTTTGGTTGCGGAAGCAGTGACGTATAGTGTGTGCTACTTTGCAACACGTTGACTCAACATTGAAGTGTTGGCTTTCACTACGTCGCGTTGAAAGCCATTCTACTCTTTCTGTTTAAATTTTATAACGTGAGGTCATAGCTTCTGCAGTATGTTTGATCTTGCGTAGTCTTTCACGGTGGACAGTCTGGTTGAGCTCAGCAACAAATTCAGTGCTTAGGTAAGGACTTGACAACCGACCGCAATCCTATTCCCTATAGTGAATCATCGCAAATCATAAATCAGTCCTCTTAGAGGCTGCTCTGGCCCAATCGCATGTTTACACCATGATAAACATAAATAGAAGCTAGGATAAGTCTATCGTGACCATACGTAAGCAGTGTTAATTTCATGTTTGCATCTGGTGTGATTATTGCCTTATTTTTCTTCGGCCACATAGGCGGTCGCATCCTCCTGCCTTCACGTGTGCTAGTGCGTATTCCTGCATGTCCGGCTTTTCCACTATCGGACTATAAGTTTGTCTCTGAGACTCCTGACGACGTGGTTCGTCGAGTTGCGCTCTTTTGTCGTCCTCTTGGGAGCGCCAACCCACCTGCCTTTATGCCAGCTAGTGGCGGCATCAGTAGCGGCGATCGTCTCTCTGCTGCCGATAGCGGTGAGTGCTCCTCTGACTCAGAGTTCAATGCCACTGATGTTGATGTCGAAGATGACGCAATGGGGACCGAAGAGGTGGTTATCTTGTCCCTGGACAATGCCGACCAGGTGGACGGGAACGAAGATGAACCCGTCTTTGACGTTGCGTGCTTGGACACCGAACTGGAACGGACTTTTGATGGTGGTAACTTGTGTTCATTCTTTTTAAAATTCATCGCGATGTCTGATTTATTTGAGGTGTTTTAAGTGAAATTTTTCCACTGCTTCTCTTGACATCTAGTTTATCTATTCGCATTTGAGTAATCTTTACTTCCCGCTCATAGTGCATTTTCATGGATCTTGTTTGCACGCTGTTTTTCCTGCAATTGGGCGGGTGATTTGATGCGTCAACGAAGGGTCTGGGGAGAAGAAAGTCAGCTGTTCCCAATCTTTAAATTATCATTCCATTTTTAACGCTGTTCCCTA
>UYWX01000129.1:0-37074 GCA_900622495.1 Hydatigera taeniaeformis
TCATAATTTTATGGGTGTTTGCTATTGTGAAACATCGTTATAAGTAGCTTGCACTAAGTGCTTAATGTTCGTTTGGAGAATTTTTTAGAACTATTAATCCTAAGATGCTGCATTGCAATTTCTAAGGGGCTCCGATGAAAAAGATTTAAGTATTTCATTGGACAAACAGAAAACGTGTTTGAAGTCCCACTGCAAGCGTATTGGACTCCTGCAAAAGGAGTGCGGGCACTGCTTGCGTCGTAAAACAGATTATTACTTCTCCCTATGCAGTCCAACAGTTCTGCGCCTATCGGTGAAACTCGGTTCCCTCTGTCATGATTCCATTCGCTTCCCACCAACGTCGAAATTAATACAAGAAGAACATTTCTTACCCGTTTTCTTCAGCGTTTGCTCTATTTGTTGTTGCTTTACTGCTTGTGGTTAAATTTGAAGATGAGATTTTCTACAGGGACCGCTAAAGGAAAGTCAACTATTGTGTACCTCTTCCTAATCCATTGCATCAAACTCCTTTTAACGCAAGTCACATTTCCAGATCTTACTTGGTATTCTCGGGGAGCAAATAGCAATTTGAACCATTCTAAGCTCATATGAAAATGTGAGTTCATGAAATGGAGGTTTCCCTCTTTTGCCACTCTAACAAACAATTTGCAAAATTCGCATACACCGTCTATTCCTGGGAGATACTTGAAAGGGTTCCACCCTCGAAGTAACACAAAGGTGTCACAAGTCGCTCTTCTTTGTCTGCACCGTCCTCCGCCCAGGTGGCGATTTTAATTCCAACCATGAGCTTTGGATGTAGAAAACAAGACACTTCAATTCGACCTACTGTTGGCTAGATGCCAATCAACTTTGTCTTTTTGGCGAATTGAAAGGAGTAGTTCGTAAACATCGCGTAGTTCGACTAGTGGGCTTGCGAAGTAATATGATAACTTTGAAAAATTATGAGTTATGGTTTTATAATAAATATTGCAAATTACAGTAAAAAAGGGTTTACGATTCGAGCACCACTAGATAAACATTTACGCGAGAAATGTACATGCATCGTGGGAAATTAGACTGAGGAGGTCATTTTCTTGCCATCGTTCCCTTAGCTTCCCTTCCCACCTCCTTATTAGCCTCATCCTTCCCCTCCATTCAAGTCTCTCTTCAATAAGAAAAATACGTGGACTAAATGCATTTGAATTAATTAGTCGCACTGCCAGCACGATAGCGCACAAATCACCTTCGGTGGGATGGCCAGCGAAGCCGTGGAACAGGTGAGGGGCAAAGTTTTGTGCGTGTGTTTATTTAGCTTCTTCCGAAGGATGGCTCATGAAATGCCGCAAGTTTGCCCTTCTCGGGCTCGCAGAGTCATGAAGATTTGAGTTTTTTTGTGATTACCTTTAGAGACTTAAAAAAATAAAGCATATTGGACTTTTCCTGTCCTCGTAAATTCAAGCAGCGCTTTGGCTCGTGCAGAGAAAGATAGCACACTTCTTCGCATGTAGTAACTAAAACTGCATCAAAAATTAATTGAGCCACGATGTCGAGCGCATTTTTGCAAATGTCCACAGTTTCCTTTTAAAGGACAATATGCAATTCCTAATAAAATTATGCAGATTGTTGCACAAATGCGTGCAAAATATTAATGGGTTGATGCAGAAGTTGCACGGGAAATAGTTAAGGTGATGAACCCGGCAAATCACATCCTCAATCAGGATTTTAAGGCAGCAAAGTTGACCGTGTTACCAACATTAAAGTCAAAGTGCTTTTATATTCACTTAGGCTTCAGGTGTTCCCCTTTTGCTGACTTCTATCAGTACTTATGAGTCGGTCATGTGCTACAATTAGTTCAAGAGGGCAAAGAGCGATTCTTGATAGGGTGCACCTACTTAAACAAGGCAAGTCACTAGCTGAACATCATCATCCATAAAAGATGGGTTTGTCGGTGCTTTGCAAATCGCTTTAAAGCGCGTCAAAACTGTTTGCAGAAAGCGCCATTTGAAGGAAAACGTGGACCATCAATTCTGGCGCCACGATAAGTCAGTCAGTCAGATGCGTTGACTCCTTCGAATGTCACCAACTGCTTCTCCCCTCCTCTCTCCTCCCCTTCTCTGTCAAAACATGCCGAAATGGGAAGCAGTTTTCTCATGCCGATGAGCAATGCACTTAGCAAATGATTGAAGTAGTTCCACGATTCCGGTGTTTTAGCAGAGACACGTCAATCCCGCGACTGGTGATCAAAGAACATCGCTTTCAAACGACTGTGATCATGCCTTTTGCACATTTTACCATGGTGATCTTGCAGATTGTAACTAACTTAATGGACAAAACTTGCATCAAATTGTCGAAAGGTGTCGTTGGAAGGTATTGAAATTTATGCTGCATTCCCTAAAAATGCCTTCAAATGGAGTGATATCAACATTAGGTTTTCAAAAGCAGTACAAAGAACGCAAATGGAAAGGAGAACTTTGCCACGATAGCATCCCCTAGAGTACGTGAGTCAAATGCCTAAGGTCATTCGGGCATTGCATCGCACTTCCCTAATACTTCAAGAAACCTGCAAAAAGGTGCTGTATTCCTGCAATTCACCTTCCAATCCCCCGCTCGGTTCGCAAGAAAAGTTGTTTTCTCTCAAACCAAAATCTGATCTCCTCCTCCCCGTGGATGAGAGGACTTTGAAGTACGCGACTCCTTTCCTAGTGTCTTTATCGTAGACACCGCTTCTGTTGCTACAGATCTTGCTGTTGGTGTCACCAGCGTTTGTGAAAGCTCTTCTCACACGCTTGCTTGCGTGCGTGAGAGCCCGTGAGGATTCAATTATTAAACACAACACACAACAGTCAACAGGCAAGGACTGGCATTTCAAAGGCGATAGGGCGAGGAGAAGTGGGGAAGGCAGTCATTAAACAAGTTTTTCTCCCCCATCGTCCTCCCTTTCCCTCACATTTCCTCCTTCGCCTCCCGCGTGGAAGCATGTGCGTGCGTGGACTTTTCACTCGCTGTGAATGGGTAGGGAGATAATCTGAGTCATCAAGAGATTCAATAGAAAGCGGAAATTGCTGGCAATTTACAATGCTGCACAAATAGGATGCAACTTTATAACAGATGGAAAAAATTCCACGAAGGAAAATACTAAGTCTGGTGGGAATGCTAAATGCGTAAGAGATCGCGGTCTTGCTTGTGCAAAAGAGTGGGTAAGGCCTTTCAGGTGGAATACTTAAAGACTTTAGTAGGTTCACAAACGCCATTACATATACCCAATAGGCGGTTAGCAAGCCGAAGACCCTTTTTACCTCTGAGCATAGTTAAACAAGTGTTTACGCAGCCACAATGTTTTGCCATCTGTATAAAAAAAGGCTGCCAATTTGTTGGAAGTACGAGTAAGCGTATTCGTGTTCCACTAATTCTTTGACCTGAAGGGTTTACAATAGCATCTACCCACCTACTTTCCACAGACCGTTGGATGCCGTGTGGCTAATCCACTTAGACACCAAGTCCCGTGTCTTGTTGACCTTAAGAGGCTCAACTTTTGCCAGCTTCAACGAAAATATACACACCCTACCGACACTCATCTCATGTCCCTTTTTGCACCTTACTTTTACCTGCGTACACTCCCTAAGTGGAGTCATGCACTGAATGAGAGAGCTTTAGACCTTGATGAGGTTGTCTGCGTTTAAATTTGATCCAACAGCCCACCTGGTGCGACCGTATACAAGTGTGCGATGGAATGGTGGCCCATAAATCCGGCGCTTAGTGATCGTAACATGTGCTTCAGTTCACGCGACCGACGAATAGCTTAGCCGATCAAATGGATCAGCAATTAATAAAGCTATTGTATGGTAGTAAATGCTTCATACTTTTATCTGCTGAATGTCTTCATTTCCAAGAAAATACTGATTTTATGGTTTTACAAGGTTAGTTAGTCATCTTTGAATTGCTTCGGGAAGTTCGGGTTATTTGTTGTATTTAGCTTAAGATCAGGCTAGAATTTCCCAAGCACAATTCAGCTGAGAGGATAAAATGACTCGAACCTTAAAAGCACACTGAACGTATGCCGATTTTTTCTTGTGGCAACATTAAAAAATGATTACAGCGTTGCCGGAAATGGATCTGTTTTGTTGACTCGGCTTTTAACCTTGTCCTGTTGACTTGTGCAAGGGAGGGCGCCTTTTGTAACGCCTTGTTAATAGGTATGCCGAAGCTGCCTTTTAATGGCAAGAAAAGTGCTTACTGTATATAACTCTAACCAGAATTTTCACATGTAAACACGCAACAACATTAAGGCAAATACGGTAAGATTCTTTAGTTTCGTATTGCTCTACTTCCCTTAAGCAAAACGACTGACTGTCAACTGGAAGCTTGCAGAAGCTCTAAAACAGGATTCTTATTTAGTTTGAAAAGAAATGAGTAAAACAGAGCATCTGAATGAAAATACCGCTACATATGAAACAATCCAATGGGCCTCGATATAAAACAAAATTAAATATTCCGATTTAGCATGTGATCACCCAATTTTATTTCATCAGACAAGAAATTGCAGTAAAATTTAATAAAGTGCAAATCTGCATAAGTGGAGGAACCTAATAAAAAAAGGCATTGGTCAGTTGTTTGCCCATATAATCTTCCAAACGCGAGGGTTGTAAAACTTGCACAGAGGAAGTGAAAACTGGTGTTAACCCTCAGTAAATCAACTAAATGTCGATTTGAGAAACAGTGATAAAATATCGAGTCCTTTGGTGCTAAAGTTTGATTTTGTGGCTTAGCTATTAAATGGCAATTATTACTATAGTGGCGAAATGGTGGAGTGGATAAGTTTCTTCGGTTAGCATAAGTGTCAGGACTAACTCAAAATGGAGTCAAATCGTTGTTCCTTACAGCGACTACGCAAAAACTTCTACTGCTTTCCAAATAAGTAGAAAATGGGGAAAACTAACGGTTAAACTTGGTCATAATGCCTCACATGCATAAAATTTAAAATGATACTTGCTACTGAAAAACCCAAAAGTAGCACATGTGTAATATAATAATCAATTCGATGAGTTTGGAAATATACGACTCGATCGATCGTCGAAACTTGGGAAGGACGTGTACGCCTAAGAAACAGTACATTATTCCACTCACAAATGTGTAAGGTCTACTTGACTGTCCAGCGTCAACCCATTTAAAGGTTATGTGATTTTAGTGTACATTAAAAACTACTTTGGTTCCGCACGATATTTAAATTTATGAGAGGGCAGTATAGGCTTATCGAAAATTCACTTCGTCCCATGATCACCCTTTGAAGTGTCCATATAACCACTTAAAAAGTCAAATCAATTTATTTATTACAGCTAAGAGACCGAGAATTGTTTTCAAATCCAATCTGATTAAGGCAAAAAAATCTGCATACTTGTGGGCCATTATCGTGTTCGTAAATTGTAATGTTGTTAAACTTCATAAGTCCGAATGAGTTTCCAGAGTCACACTATTACGCATCAGACATTCAGTATTTTCTTGTACGGCTGTTTGAGTGGATTTTGACAGATAAACTTTCCGTAGCTGGCTTCGGTGAAATCGCTCACAAACTGTGGCTTCTGAGCTCTGCTTCTTTTTCCTATGATAAACGAAAAATGCCTTTGTATCCGCCCATTGCATAAAGATTACATGTGCATTTCCAGACATTTCTTTCGCTTGACGCCTTGAGTTAGATAAGCTTTGTTCAACTATTTGCTTGTGACGTTAACTTCCACAGACACTGAACTGCAAACATTTTTTAAGAAAAGTTAATGTTTGTGGGAGATCGGGTCATCTATTGTACTGCTGCAACTGTACGTCAAGAGATTGTCAAGCTATTAAGAGCTAATTTATATGGCTTATACGCCAGAAGGATCAGACTACGGAGCGGATAGGTGGTATTCACTTATGCATTATGATGTAAACCTGGGAAGTGTAGATGCTGTAAACGGTACCTTGGGCCGCCTTTCGCCTGTTTCCTGGTTCGTTTGATTGCTGCAAATGAAGCAGAGTCCTGAAATTTTCCACGTCCATCAAGAAGTGAGAGATTCGGCAGTGTTCTCCACATTAAGAGGGCGTATGTCGAATCGCAGCATAGATGATTTTGTCGAAGATCAACCACTTCTATCCTATGCATTTGCTTTAATTCATTAACAGTTTCCTTTAAAACAGGTGAAAATCGGATTAGCATTAAAGCTCCAATTGAATCGCTAATTTGGAGGATACTAAGAGCCCCTGCAAAAAGAAATGCTTGCACTCTATACAAGACTAAAGTTGGCTAGAATTTCCAGATAAATCTCAATGACCTAAACATAAGGTCAATGCTATAGCTGCAGGAATCCTATGCCGACATGTCTTCTTTTAAAAATGCTTGAAGGTTCTCATTGTCAATCCTTCTATTCCTCACGGTTTTATAGGAGTGATCATGCTCAAAAAGCCCATAGTGTAATGTTTTACTCGGTCAACCGGTAAGTTACTGACAAGAAGTATCGCAAAAGTAAACCTACTTCAGCGCTAAAGATTGAATTTCTGCTTGCAGAAAGCACTCTCAGACAGTGCAAATTTTTCAGTTCCCCGCGAATCGAGGTTAAGTAGTTGTCGTCAAGATACAATTCCTCAAGCCCACTACATTGCAGCAATCCTCCACATAGGCATTTCAGTTTGTTACGGCCAAGATTCAAAATGCGTAAACAGGGCAGCGCACCCAACACCTGAGGTGGTGGTAACGCTCTTAGGCCTGAGGTCGCCAAATCAAGCTGCGTGAGGCAGCGCAGCGGAGGACCGCCCGGCGCCTGGGTCTGCCCAGCGTGCCTCTCTGAACACCATGCCCATATTCGTTCTGCCAACATCTGTCTCGCTGCTTGCACATTTTCCGCATCTACGTCTTCTTCTGACACCAAAGACATCTGTAGAAAGATCTGTACCGCCAATCCTTCACTCTCCCTGGTGATGGTGTGTGTGGGCAAACAACCTAGTCTACATTTGCCCGTAGCTAAGTGACGGAATACTTAATGTAGAAAGTCAAACATGAAGGGCAATTCCTCTTTCCCGATATTGTGTCACATAAGAGCGACTGGAATGTATACAGAGGGCGCATTTGGCAGGAAACAAGTACACAGTGAATTAAATAATTTTGAGAATACCGGCAACATTGCTCTTCGTTATAAATACCCGTACTCCCGCCTGGGGCGCACATTTCCTTTGAATGAGATTGCCAACAACTCTTGTATTCTTTTAAGGAAAAGAAGTACACCTTCGGTTTAACAACGATAGGATTAAGACTTCTGCGTTCAAAAAACCATGGATGAACAGTTTAGACAGAAAGGTAAGTTGATTGGATGAAGATAATACCTTAACACGGATCGAAAAAAAAATTTTAGCCATGAGAATACAGGGCTTCAAATTGACAGTTTCCCACTATGCCTCCCTTGGATTTAGTCGATTTCAACGTCATTCCCCGCGAATCCGCCTCTATCGCTTGTGCTTAACAGTCAACAAGGGCCATACACGAGACGTAGCAACTTTAAATCGCACGTTCTTCCTGAAGAAACCACCAAAAGATGGAACAAATGTGACCTTTAAATGAAACCATTGGGAGACCCAGTTGCAGAACAAAAGTATTCAATTGCACTAGCAGTGATTCAATTTCATTTATTTTCATTAGTTCTTAATAACCCCGAAGCATACGTACAAGGGTTTAAAATGCATTGATATTGTACGAGAAGAGAGTCAATAGAGCTCAGAAGAGCTTGAAACGAGTCCAGCGTAGTGAGTGGGGAATGCGAATACCGAGACAGTTGAGGGTAGCGAGGAAGAAAGAAGGCAAGGGAGCAACGAACTGGCGCACTTCGCGAAGTCGCTCTCGGCTCAAAAAGGTGAAGAAGCCTGGTGGTGGTTGAGATGACAGGCTGGAGGAGGGCGTGATGGCTGTAGTGGTAGCACTGCCGAATTTGACGCTGTGTGCGTGCAGGTACAGCCCCAGGTGGCGTACCTTCGATTGACGTATTCCTAGAGCTTCAAGAGTCCGTTTTGACAGGCGCTGAGGTGCTAGATACCCGAAATGTGCATATTTGTGATCGCCCAGAATTGGCGTCTCCAGCGCCGTACTTAGGTGGACACGAATCTGATGCCTCACGCCTGTTTGCAAGAGCAAAGCACAGTATCTCAAGGTGTTGAGAAGTTCTGATCCCTAAGTGGGACGATAATACCCAACTAAGTGATCCTTTCAAGGAATTGATTTAAAATCAATTTAGTTTCTAAATCACGATAAAATTCATCAATTATTGAGGTATTACATCATGCTGACTGCAAAGAATCAAACGTTTCCGATTTGAATGAACGTAGACTGCATAAGTGCTTATCCGGTTTATAGCATAGGAACCTTCGTATTCTGTTCATGGTTAGCCTGGTGATTGTGAGCAGCACTCCAAACTTCGACAATATAGCACTGGGAATGTCATTACTCCTCAAAAACAATGTTCAGGAATTTTTCATTAACTGCTGACCTCCAGAGTGTCTAGTCGCGTTCCTCATCAGTCTAGCCCATTAAGACACTATCCAACGAAGATGCACTTTCCACTGAAAACTATCGGAAGAGCAATTACCAATAAGTCACTAAATTATGTGTAGGAGGAATTCAGAGGCAGTCACTGCTCCAATATCCACTATGCACGTATGTGTACCCAATACATAAGTCAACAAAGACCTTCGCGTTTAAGACATCCGCCTTTCACACAGTCCAGGACCTCGATAGGATTTATGACCGCATGCTCCAACTTATAAAATTGGCAACTTCGCTTATGACATTTGATAACACACTTCATTACTAGCGTTAATTTATTTACTTATACGTGTAAGGCCTATATTCGCGTTCATGAACAGTCTTAGAGCCTAACTTTGCTATTTCTCCTTTGTTAATAGGCACGTTGAGTTCACTCATGACATAACATTTACTAGAAAACTTTAGCACTGCCCAAAATGGTAATTTGAAATACTTCAAAAACCTAAGACGCGACGACATTAAACCAGTGTCTAGACAAACTATTTCAGATTTTAAACTTAATGAACTACCAGAATACTTTTATGCCTCAAGATAAGCTTATTCCACTTTCAAGATGATTTAAAGCACGGACTTAATAGGCCCGTGCTTCCAGGCATAGAGACTCAAATGCCAGATAGGCGATCAAAGAAACATCTACAGGACCTACCTGTTACCGAGCAGCACTCCAAAAGGGCTGTGTCATTGTGCCTGTCAAGGACAGTGAAATGGGTGATGGCATTAGTCGTTTTGCGTGTTTCTACCACTTCTCCTTCATCTCTCAAGACATCATCGCCTACTGGCAACTCTAAACGCGGGCGATGCGCCACCATCTGAGAAACGTCAGATACGCTTAAGCAGACTTACCCGGTACACACCGTTGATTTGTTTCTCTGATATGGGCAAATAAATTTTGCCTTCTCTTTGGCGCGGAATGCCCGATGTGATGCACAAGTACGACTTTCTGATCCAACGATTGGCAAATGCTTCAGTCAGCTTAAGGTGTGTATCTCGATTTCTAGGGAAGAACACAATCCACTCCTCTCAGTTGATAATTGGATACCTTGAGATAAGGAGTATACCGGTTGCCGCCTTGTCGATTCGGTGAGTCAATTGGAGCATGTCGCTCTCACTGTAAGAATCGTGTCGAAATTTACGAGCTAATCTGGGAAGAAGACTGTCCACGCTTAAGTACTGACCTTGGCCACCTGCAAATGAATTTCCAGATTAGCCAAGACAGGGTAAAATATCACGAAAATAAAGATTAAATTTGCGGTGGCTTCAGTTGAAACGGTCTATCAGGTTTATATCATTGTAAACTACATTCTAACTTAGCCGACAGAAGCGTTTTATCAGTTCGAAGCCAAAATAAGAGGAATGTGCAGACTAGGGCGACTTACCATGGCAAGCTATTCCCGGGGGTTTGTTCATCACAAGCAGATTTTCTGGAGAAAAAGGAATGTCAAATTTAAGTAAATAATAACTCGAAAGAAGTGACGACTATGTGACAATAGTATGAATAAGAATGCCTCAAAAATTTAAAAGAACGTAATGGAACTGTTTCGAGAATGGTAAGCCATTACATTTACAGACAATCACAAAATTACAAGAACGAGGTGGGACTTCATGCACCAATTCCTATTGCTAAGATTAGGCTTATAATTTTTGTAGCAATAATGATATCGGGGTGAAACCGTAAAACCGTTTTGTAGCAGGTCTTGCAAACCAGGTTGCTAGAGTAACGAAACGACCAATTTGGGCTCCTAAGCACGTACATGCTTTCATGGAAGATTTACTATTCCTAAGGTCCCAAATAGCCAAAGAAAACCTGATTCATAAACAACAATCAACAATAAAAGGTGTGAAATATGAATGCAGTGAGAAGGAGAGATTTACCCTGAACAGCAATAATGCTTTTGTAAAGAACCTCGACTGCTTCGTCCTCCGTGAGAAGATGAAATTTGATTGGATCGTCGTCAGGTACGCGAAATCCCCGTGAATCATAGCGTACTCTGGAGCCTCGTTTTTCTTGGTGTTTGAAATCAAGTTCTGAAATAAGATAAAATTAAGCTGGGAACACGAAATTAAATAAAATGAAAAACAAATTAAATTTTAAATGAGACTTTACTATTACATGACCAAACTCCATGATATCCAAATCTCGTCAGTCTACACAATCATAGAGCTCAATTTCATGAATCTGAGAGCGGCAAAAAGAGAGGTAATCAAGAAAACTAAGTTACTTCCTCCACTCCACTGGTTAACAGACAGTTGTTCGCGGACACTAGTAATGCAATCAGCGACACTTTCGCTGTCACTGTAATCGGAAAGCCCGCAGGTTCTCGGCTCTTGAAAGTAGGACTGGTCAATGTACCCATTTTCCTTCACATCAATAGTGATTGGCATCTCGGAAAGATCATCCCCCACCTCCCCCTCAGGAACTTCCGAGAGCGTCTCTAAAACGAAAGAAAAGAATAAATTCGGACGCAATCTGTTTATTTAGGGTTTAGTTTACGCGTACAATCAGGGTCCAAAATGTTTGCAACGAGTGAAGTTTAAGCTATTTAGAGGCAGATTCCTCCAACAAGCGATACATGTGTCATTATTTATAACTCTACGAAGTTCAGTGACTGTTCTATTGAACACTAAATGTATTTAACGATAATTGGTACCAGGTTAGAGATATGCACGTTTCAGATAAAGAATATCTTGAAATAAACTGACGATATTATCAATATCATATGAGGCTATAAAGAATCAGTAAACGAAATGCGTAGACTATGGCTTCACGGAGCAGGAAACCAGTGCGAGAAAATAAATAAAAAGTCAAGTGCCACAAATGTACCTACGAAAAGAAATTAAGGAAAGTAAAAGAAACTGACGTACCAAAAAACAACCTATCAATGTAAGATTCCTTCCCCGGCACATCCTCATTCAAATTGCTGTCTAGTTAAGAGTTAGAATAGGTAAGAAATACCTTTCTTTGGCATTTGGCAACAAGACTGACCCGTAGAGCTGCAAAAAATGTTTTATCGCAAATAACACCGACGAGAAATCTCAAGGGGTTCAGGTTAAATACAATCCCTTATACGAAGACTGACCAGAAAGCAAGAGTGAAATGCATGATGAGCAGAACACAGCCAAAAAACACTTCGGAGGAACACCAGATGTGACCGCTGCCACAATGCCTACGGTTATAAAGGATCAAACTGCTGATAGCCAGCACAAAACTATATTTATATCAAGAGTTCAGTTCGTGTCCATTGTTACAAAACCATCAGTTATAAGAAAATGTGGTGCTTGGAAGCAGAGAAATTATAAATATTTCCACCTGTGAAATCTAAATCAAGTCGCACAGTGAGTAGAACATTTAAAATAGTCTCTAAAAACACACTCCGTGTAGGTCGCAAAGCACCTAGAGATTTATATAATAAACAAGCAACGGTCATTAAATTTAGGGAGACATCCCAGCGTGGACTTCCTGCTCGATCGCACAACAAGAAGCATAAGAATTTGAAGGTCCATAACAATAGATGAAGTCACAAGATTTGATTCTAACAGCGGCAAGGGCATCCGAGACGTCACGATTGACTCTCAACGAAATAAAAACGAATCACAACTGGCTCGGAAGGTAAAACATTTTAAGCAAAGACAACAGGGCAGCGGATTTCAAGCCGAACGGCGTGACGCCGTAAGAGAAATACCAGAATTCAGAGAGGGACACTGTGAATAGCAGGAGAAAGGAGAACGCCACATACCAGCGAAGCCAGGAAACTAGGTCCAAAGTGATAAGCGCACTCAAAACACATATTTCCTGCCAGTCGAGCTTAATAAATTACGCATGTTTTTTGGGCCTAAACTAAAGACTTTGCAGCAAGTTTATGTCACATTAAAGCAGAACAATAGCATAGTAGGATGTAGAGTGGATAATTAATTCCATCTTAAATTCGTGATAGCCTACAGACAGGTTTTGGCACTAATCCATAAGAAATTTAAGGCATATTTGGCAGAAATATTAAGATCAGCATTTAGTTTTTATTTATAGTGAAACCATTCAAGTTGGTCATGACCTTTGCGGAGTAAAGCGGTTGTTTTAATCCTTTCGTTAGGCCGCTGGCCGCCATTTTCGCTGTTGGCATTGGGCGTTCTACGCTTAACATCTATGGTGGTATGTCCGCTTCATGTTGACTTTTCGGCTCTACGCTGAGCCATCTCACTATCTCCTTTGTTCACTTCTCACTCATGGGGTAAGGGGAGGGTTCCAAGGTGATGCATTTCCTGTCAATGGACCCCTGGTTTTCTGTCTCGATATCAAATTATCGTATAGTGTGCTTTGCTACTAAATCCATGCACTTTGCCTAGATATGCTTCACATGGTTGGCGTTATTTTATTCCCTTTGCTTTTTATCTTGCTTTCTTGTTTTACGTTGAATTGGACTTCTTTGTTGCGGTGCATTTACTGAACCTATTTGGTTAATAGTCGACTTTTAGGTGTTGGTGCTAGTTAATGTGGTTCTCAAATTTTGTGGCTTTAGCTGTCCCTTGGTTCGCCGGGAAGGCTGTGCGATTGCTATGAATGAGTTTACAGACCCCAATGCTCCTGGTCGACCGTTTTCATGCATTTCCACTGAAGCAGGCGGAACTGCAGATTCTTCCCACTTTTACAGTGACGTTCAGCAGTCTGAAGCGCCATCATTGTGCAATGGGTCACAAAAGTTTTGCACCTCAGGGAATGGCGGTAGTTATGAGTGGTCAGCCACTGAGGAGCCTTCAATTGCAGACCTGAAACATACACCTAGACGGCCAGGAGAAATACCATTCGACGACTCAAAATCCATATGGGATAGTTCTTACGGCCCGCTGAACGTAACGAACGCTCAATCATCCCGCATATGGGGTTTTGGCACTTCCGCATTTCCCCAACCTGCTGTAGTAAAGGATTCGCAGCGTGATACTCCCCTTACTCGTGTTTCTCAAGCACCCTACAATTGCTTATCAAATGTCGGATTTAATTATGGTGGGGGCTTACCAATGTCTCCTGTCAACAAGGATATGACTGAAATAGGCCAACAAATGATAGATCACGTCCTATGTAACTCGCCAAACAACGCCTGTGAGTACTCTAGGTGCTTTGTTATTTTTTTTCGTTCTCACGTTTTGTGCTCGAATATGCTACTTTGCAAAGCCATTACTTTTGGTTTTGTGGTTTTTTCCCTTGGTGAAAACGTTAGCTGTGAACATGGGTGTCGCGCCTGAATCTTTAGCTTGATTTCACAATTACTACAAATATTGGGAATGTGCGATCTTTACTACCTACATTGAAGTTCACGTGTCCTATGCGATTTTCTTCTGAGTTCCAACTGCATGATTTTGAGCGCAAATCTCCTTTTCCTTGTAATTTCGGACAGAATAAGCTTTGTCCGTGCGATATTTTGGTGCTTGTTTTGGTTTCCCTTGCATAACTAGGGTAGGATCTTACTTCGTGGCTGCGACTTGTAATTGGTAAATTTTTCCAGGTGATCAATTTCTATCCGCTCACGCTCAAGTTTCTTCTGCTGATAACATGGCCTCTCCGTTTCCTTCGTCACAAGTTCGGTCGGATTTCCACTCCGTGCCAGCAGATCAGGCAGCATCTTCCCCATACCATGCTCCAGCGGAACAGACGCTAAACTCGCTTCCTTTGACCCTCGTAGCAAACGGTGGAGAGAGTAGGATGGAGGAGACTCAATTGCCTCAGACGCCCATACCTCCTATGGACCCTAGTGCTGTCGCCTCCGTCTTTAACAGTTCTGCTGCAGTGTCCAATTTAGCCCGTTACCTGGCTGCTCAAGCTGATACACTTCAAAATCAACAGAATGCTTGCCCTCAACAAAACAGCTCTATGCCTCGAGATATTGCGTTTTTAAGTATGTTTTTTTTGTTTTGGTGATATAATCATAGTTATTTTTTTAGCAGCAGAGTTTAGATAGAAGGCTACGAAATTGGTTTCAGGGCCGTGTAGGGTTTAACTTCAGGGTAAAGTATTGCTTGGTTAGTTTACTGGAAAGCTTACTTTCATCCAACCAGTTGGTGCCTGGTAAAAAGTAAGCCAATTGTCGAACTAGTAAAAATTTCTATCGTTTCTGCGAGGTAGTAAAGACGGAAACTCGGGCTTTAAATTATGTGCGACTGAGTTGTTATGCATGTGTACTCAAATAAAGAAGTGGTATGATTGACATGGAATGGTTAATCAATTTATTTTTAGCCGCTCAGATGAATACAATGCGGGTGGATCCACATCAGCAAACAACCGCTCCATCATTTTTACCTCCCACTACAACTAGTTCTTTCACCAACGGTTTTACTCACAGTGTTCCTGGTGACCTTGCTGGACCAATGCCTACTGCCAACTTCACATCTGGTGCCTTTAATGGTCCGCCTGTCCAAATCAATGGTACTTCTTGCCTCATGCCAGCAGACCAGATGCCAACTGGATTTTATCCTCCACCTCAAAGTGAAGCCTCTCCTGTCACCTACTTTTCTGGTACTCCCTTCGACAATCGTGGGCCACCACCGGCACAACCACCGCTGTCGTTACTTGGCGCCGAAGGTGTTCGCACACCTAGTGTTCAGTCCAACGATACACCAGTTGGCGTCCAGACCGCACTTGCGAACCAGCAGGCAGCTTACTACGCACAGTTGCTCGCTGCAGCAATGAATGGTGGTGTTCCACCAGTTGCGCCGCGGGTGTCTATAACGGCACCTCCATCCAACCTTTCTCCTGCTAGCGGTGCAGTGAGTGGAGGATCTATCACCGCTCCTTGTGCATATGAATCACATTCACAAAATCAAAGCGAATCCTTGTCTCAGGGGCAATACAATGTTGAGAAATTCAAGGTTTGTTTCCTTCCTAATCAATTTTTTCGGATCCTTGACTTGGCGGTGTTTTTTAATACATGCGTCGCAAATTCGATTGACTTAAATGTGATTGTTTGAAGCGCCTGTGGCGTTCAGGATAATGCTTCTGTGCGATTGCTTTAACTCAGATTAGCGCAGTTTTCGAGGTTGTCAACTTGAACAATCATGTGATTTGTTGCTCCGGCTGGTTATTCATAGTCTTTGAGGCTGTTTGGTAGTCTTGCACATTCCTATTATGCTGAATGTGTGCATCTTAGTGGTGAAGTCTCACTAGCACAAGCCTTCATTGATGTTGATGAGATGGCGCTTTTTTGTTCTTTTCTCTAAGTAGTAGTTCGGCGTCGTCATTGAAACCGTGAGTTTAAGTTTGTTATGATTTTTAGGTTAACAATGTAGTTACGTCTTTGTTTCCCATTTCAACGTTTACCGTTCCGTAATATCAGTAATCAAGTGAATTCCAACCTAAATTAATGTAGCGTTTGGGGTTGCGTATCAAACTGATTAAAGACACGACTTCATTTTTACGATGTATTTTTTAACCCAATATTGTCTATAATCAGGCTTACAGTGATGGTGGAGGTAATGGTCTGGCAACAACTATTCTTCCTTCTGGTTCAACTATGGTACAACAGCTGCCGCCACTGCCATTCAGTCAACAGCAGCATCACCCTAATTTTGTCCCTTCCCGACTTTCTGCACTTCCAATAAATCAACAGCAGCAACAACTACACACACAGCGGTCTTCATTGTCTGACCCCCGACTACCTCTCACCCCGACAATGGGCGTAAACTTCTGTTTTGAGAGTGCTGTCACTCCAGCATCACAATATACCACCACTCCATCTCCTTTTGCTCCCATGTTACCTCCTCCCTTTCCAAACGCGAGTATCGCTCCTACCGAATGCCTGCCGATCCCCCCTTCCACCCCTGATTTAGGTGTTCCTCCCCAGGGTCTCCCATCCGGCTTCCCTCCATTGGGCTTTCCTCGTCGTTTCATCACTCCACCGTCATCGACGTCGTCAGCATCTCAACGTAGACCTCACTTCAGTCGACCACATCTAATGGAGAGTCCTAATTTCTTTGCAGTGCCTCCCCGAGGGCTGAGGGGTCTTCAGCCTGGCAATCAGCAAAGACTTTTACTTTTCAAAAACCAAGCTATGAATATTTTTGGTCCCACTAGTGGTGCCAGCTCTGGTGGTCGTTTGCCATTTGTGTCACAGTCTGTCCCAACGCCCACCATGTTTCCTGCGATGACATCATCGGTTTCAGGGGTTTTTCCAGCTGTCTCAGCTTCAGTGATGTCGGAACGGAGTCGCTTGTTGGAGGATTATAGGTTTGTTGGTACCACTCACAATTGTTTTTGTATATTCGAGGTACTTTAATTTTACTTATTTCCAGCAGTTATAATTACAGGTCGCTTATCCTTTTATGAACGTATACAGCCGCAAATATGAGATCAGTTAAACTTTACTCGAACCGTATTTGGCCATATACAATGATTAGCCTTAATATGGCTTTGAGTGCAATTGGAATTAGAATGCATAAAATTAGCGCTATAATATTTGTAAACATACTATCAATCTACTAAATTGAAGCTTGATGTCATTCTTGATTCCCCACGATCTTGTGGATCGGTTTTCTCGATGTCATTTATGACATACTCGCAACGCGTGACTTATTCAAAACTAATGGTTAAGGAGGCTTTTTCAGCTTACAGACATGAAACTTTTTGTATTTATAATTTGTCATATGATTAACTAGTAGTTTTTTGATGCCTTGTATTATGTTTAGCTAATTTTCCATTTTGTCTTCAAAGGTTTACTCGGATGTCTTTTCTGACACTTCACGATCTGCTGGGCCACATGGTGGAGTTTGCGCAGGATCAGTACGGTTCTCGACTCATTCAGCAAAAGTTGGAGCAAGCTAGTGCCGTAGATAAGACTGCCGTCTTTCGCGAGGTCATTCCTCATTGCCACATTCTTATGACGGATGTCTTTGGCAATTACGTTATTCAAAAGTTCTTCGAGCTTGGAACTCCTGAGCAAAAAAGGGTTTGTCTCGTTACGATGTTATATACCATAGGTTTTTTGTGCTTTTTTTATTCGTAGCATATTTTCATCGCTCTTTTGGCGATCGTCTATCCCCGTTACAGATCGAGCATGACTGCTACATAAGGCACCCAAGGGGATGCTACTCCTTGACTTTTTGAGTTCGCTGACAAATTTAAAGTGAAAACCACCATAATACCGGTATCAATATTTTCACATGTTTGGTGCGAATTTCGAAATGGGTAACTCCACTAAAAGTACATCAAGCGAAATCCTATTCTCGACTGGTTATTGTTGTCAGAATTTGTCGAACTTACTTATCAACGCATTGACTTTAGCGCTTTTCTGTTGCTCAACAAAATCTGCGCATATTTACCATTTCATCCATATGGTAAATTGCCATTATATCTTAACAAGAATCATACCTCTTGCAATTCCTAGTTATGATTTTAAGCTATATATTGTTCACGTGAGATTATGGGGATATCATTATTCAACCTGTTGTATCTTATGCACTCGATCCTCGTGACTTCAGATACTGGTGCAGCAAATCAAAGGGCAAGTGCTGACACTTTCGCTTCAGATGTATGGGTGTCGGGTGATCCAGAAGGCCATTGAGTCTGTCAACCTAGAAACGCAAATCAGCCTAATGAGAGAACTTGATGGATCTGTGTTGAAATGTGTGAAGGACCAGAACGGCAACCACGTTGTTCAAAAGTGCATTGAATATGTTCCTTCTGAGCACCTTCAATTCATCGTTGACGCCTTCAAAGGGAATGTAAGTGTCACTCGTTCCGTTGTTTTCCTTATCTGTCCATCGTATATGCTTTGACATTTTTAGGTGCATTCAGTTTCAACACACTCGTATGGTTGTCGTGTGATTCAACGCATTCTAGAGCACTGCAGTGCCGAACAAACGGCTCCAATTTTAGAAGAGCTGCATCAGTGCGCAGAGTCCCTCTTCGAGGACCAGTATGGAAATTATGTTATTCAGGTGCTTGATTTACCGGTTTTTTCGTATACAAATTCCAATGATATATGCACAATATTGCTAGTCGTTCTAGACGTCTTGAATTTTGTGACTTGGTTTGGTCTATTTAATGCCTTACCCTCTCATAAGTACTCATTCCGGTCATAGTCGTGCATTATTTCATTTATGCTTATTTACCCCTCCGGTGACTCCGCTACTGCCTGGTTGTACCCTTTACCAAGCCTGACATCTTCGATTCCTCTCAGCATATATTTGAACACGGTCGAACGGAGGAGAAGAGTCGCATGATTGATCGACTTCGAGGACGCGTAGCTGCCCTCTCCGTGCATAAATTCGCCAGTAATGTTGTTGAGAAAGCTGTTACTAACGCTAGTCGTCAGGAGAGACAGGCTTTAATCAACGAGGTACTGGAGAATGTTGATTCAAGTCAAACTCAAGTCACTGCAATGGAGTGTCTGGATGAAAGGGAAGATACCTCAATTCTATGGACTATGATGAAAGATCAGTTCGCCAACTATGTAATACAGAAAATGCTTGATGTAGCGGAGCCGCCAATTCGCAAGGAGCTGATGGCGCGCATCCGACCTTACATCAACAGCCTCCGTAAGTACACATATGGGAAACACATTATCGGTAAGATGGAGAAATACTATTCGAAGACTGTTAGTAGCAGTCACATTCCTTATTTTCCACCGGAGGAGTTAGACAATGCAAGTCTCCACTCCTCGTCCTCTTTAACTGAATCTTCAAATTTACCGACTGGGGGGTCGGTTGTGACGGCTGATGAGAATTCCCACCCTTCTCCTCTTCAGACAGAGTTTTTGCATCATGTGACTGCATCAGAAAATCACTATGCCTCAACTGAGGATGGGAACCAAACAGTGGAAATCGAAACGGGAATAGCTAATCAGTCAGTAGTTTCGGAACCAGTGGAGGCCTAACATCTTGTGAAATCGTGCATATCCATTTCATTCTCGCTGTCATAGTGTCATTTTCGTGCACTGTATAGGATCGTTTCGTTATTTCCCTTGCAAAATCTAGAAGTTCCACCTGTGTATATTCGAACAGGTCCGTGTAATGATTTGTTGTAAATTAGCTTTAACATTTGCGGCCCCAGGACTTCATGTATTCATTCATTTTTCGGGATACTTTTCGCTTTCCTTTTACAAATTGTGGTTGAGAGCACTGTGTTGACTAAAGAAGCATTCGAGCTACTTCCGATGACGCATGTGAGCCCAGTATGACATTGAGTTGTTTGTAAGCAATGTCACCTTGACCTGGAGGCGAGGTTCTCTTTGTGTCGTATTATGCGAATAATATACTTGGAAAATTGTATAATTTGTATTGGTACCTTTATAAACTCCCCTACTTCCATCTCGGCGTATCTTTTAACTTCCGGCTCTCCTTCATCATGGCAAATCAAAATTTGTACTTGCGTGCACACAGACAATGGAGAAAACCTACAATCGGAGTTTGCTGTTTTTATTTCACAACGGATTGGGATTTTGTATTAATGGTAGTGACTCAGTGTAGGTCAATGCAAGCGCAAGGGCCAAGATTGTGGTTTAGCTACCACTTTGCCTGAGTCATTGGGTAGGCTTTCTCATGATGAAAATTCCGATTTGATGTTTTTACATTGAACGTCCTTGGACTTAGCTTTTCGAAGTTGCCTGGAGTAGAATTGTGGGTATGCTTTAGTCGTTCCATGTGGTAGTGTGTATTTGCTGCTTACGTTTGTAAGCTTGTAGCTAAGGTTGATGAGTTGCATTTCAAAATACGGTAATTAAAGAGGGACTAAGTTCGACATGGAGGTGTCATCCCTGCGTTGGAGTTGCGCTGAGGGATGTAATTTCGTGATAATCGTTGAAGTGGTAGGTTTCGAATATAGTGTCATCCTAGTGCTCACACTGAGGCGCGAGCAATGTTAGTTTGTCCCTCTCAAGGTTGATCAAATCGTAGTGACTTTCAAATAGCGGCCAGACAATCAAGTGAATTGTTTGAGTGTGGTGTGCGGTTTGAGGTCATGAATGTTAGGTTGTTGGTCGAACACGAAGCATTGATTCTTGCGCTGTGGTTGTGGTGACGCCACGTTTGGTTGGGAGGCTGTGCTAGTTCCAACAGGTGGACAGTCCCTGGGTCATCCCCTTTGTTTGCATGCACGCATTTTACCGCCGCAAGTGGGGCCTTGAGACACCACTTTAATGTTCTACACAACTTGGGGCTGTGAAACATCAGTTAGGACAAGGTTACACATGATTAAAAGTCACTTCAGATACTTCTGAGGGATGCATCATCACAATCAGACAGCTGGGATTACAATTTAAAAGTATTGATAATGTGATTGGGGCTATAACACTTCACAATCGGATCTGTGGAGCTAGAGGGCGCCGTCGAATGGGTGGACTTAATAGCTGTTCCAAGCAGGCGTCTCTTTCCTTTGTCAGAGTTAAGTATTAATTCGCGTTGTGTGTCACATCGCCCTCGAGAGTTCACTAGGTAAAAGAAGTCATTAGATTTGGCTGAGTACATGTATTCTGAGGTTTGAAGAGATTGGACTCTGGGTTGGCCTAAAGGTTAGCCCATGCGCAAAAGAGAAAGGCGAGTACCTAAGTGACAGCAAAAAGTACAGGTGGTTACATAAAGAAAGAGTTGCAAAAGACGGGCGCCATTGCAGCGCAAACCTAATTTGGGTGGCAATAATGTCTGTCTTCTTGTATGAGATTGATGACCAGTTTTGTAACCGTTTGACTCTGCTGAGCGGAACTGTCCTTTGGGACATGTTGAAGCCCTATCATGCTTTCCCTCAGATAGCAAGTATCCAGCCATGTCTTATTTTCAAAATGGCCATTCAAAATTGGCAAATATTTCGTCTTATCATTGTCAAGTAAGTGACTACCCAAAAAGGTTTTTATTAAGTAATAATAATTAATAATATATTTGGAAACAACTATATGCACAAAAAACCACAGTGTATTTTAAAGATGTTTGGGCTTTAATATTTAAAAATAACAAAGCTTCAAAAAATCGCAAATATTGTAATGTTATTTGAGCGCATACGTGATATTAAATTATGTCTTGATATTTGTTCGCATCTATCAAATACAATGAACCTTGTGGCAGTGTCGAATTGGATGTAAGTAGGGCTGCGAACGATGCCCGGTAATGTGGGCATGGAGCGACTCATTCCTCTTGTAAACAAACTCCAGGATGCGTTTTCGTCTCTTGGAGTACCTCTTAATTTGGATTTGCCTCAGATCGCCGTTGTCGGTAGTCAGAGTGCCGGTAAAAGCAGTGTATTAGAAAATTTTGTCGGAAGGTAAGTGCATGGTCGGACTCATGTAACGTGCAGAGACTTTTTACCTCGCGGAAGTGGTATAGTTACAAGAAGGCCTTTGGTCCTCCAACTTATTACGTCAGACACAGGTTAGATGTGCGGTTTATGAAAGTATCATCCGTTTTAGAATATGCCGAATTTTTGCATATGAGCGGTGTGAGATTGACCGACTTTGATGAGGTCCGCAAGGAAATCGAGGCAGAAACTGACAGAGAAACAGGAACAAATAAGGGAATATCGAATAAACCCATAAACTTAAAAGTATTTTCACCAAATGGTAAAGAATGAACTTTATTATCGCATTATTTATCGACATTTTATGTATTGGTGGATTCTAGATTAATCTTCCATTTTTCCAAAGCTGAGGATTCGGTCGAATCTAAGATTTTGAGTAATTGTATACTATGCCCTTATTGGGGCGCAATTTTCATATAGTTCTTGAGCTTAAATTTGGAGATAGTTTGTAATGCTTAACTGTACAGTGTTATGCATGGCGGATTGTTTTTATCACAATCCACGCTGAACAGTTATGCTGTTTTCACCGAACTACCTGTTTTCATCGTTTTAGTTCTTAATCTTACCCTCATCGATTTGCCTGGGATGACTAAAGTCCCTGTGGGTGACCAGCCCTCAGACATATCCACTTTAATCGAGGAAATGATCCTTCAGTATATAAACTGTGATTACTGCCTTATACTGGCAGTTTCTCCAGCCAATTCTGACTTGGCGAATTCGGACGCCTTAAAGATTGCTCGAGAGGTTGATCCTCAAGGGCTTCGTACCATTGGTGTGATCACAAAGCTAGATCTGATGGATCATGGAACTGATGCTCGCGACGTTTTGGAAAACAAGCTTCTGCCTTTGAGAAGAGGTGCGTTTTGCCTTGTAGTCTTTTCACGATTTTGGGGACCCTTTTTTATTCAAGCCTAGAATTTTCAATCAGTCTTTTGATTCCGATGTTTACTATTATAAAGAACAGGATCCTAAATATTTCAGTGTTCTTATCTGTGTCAGTATCCCACCTTAAAAAGATAATTATATTGTAGCAATGATTACGTTTGTTTTGACTTTATTAAACTGGACTCAAATTGTACTTTGCATAAAAGAAGATGTTTCCATTAGTAAATGATGTAGTTGTATTCCTCAAATAGGTGTATTAACCTGACTCACCTTTTTTGCTTACACGGCTATAAATACGTTGTAAAAGCGTGGTTACTCGGCGTTAAGGTTATATTGGCGTCGTGAACAGGAGCCAGAAGGACATTGAGGGCAGAAAAGATATAACTACAGCCATGGCTGCAGAAAGAAAATTCTTCCTTAGCCATCCGTCCTACCGTCACATGGCCGATCGCATGGGCACCCCGTACCTGCAGCGTGTCCTCAATCAGCAGCTGACTAACCACATTCGAGAAACATTACCTGGCCTTCGAAACAAGCTTCAGTCGCAAATGTTGGCAATGGAAAAGGAAGTTAGAGAATACAAAGCCTATCAGCCTGCTGATCCTTCTTTCAAGACTAAGGCTTTAATGATGTATGGCGCTTATATTCAAATATCTATTCACTTTGTTCAGAATGCTTTAGTTATAGCATGAATTACAAGTAATGTACAACTATTTTTGGTTTACGCTTCCTTCATGGTGAACTTAGCATAATACTTTCAACGAACAAAAAAATGAAATTTTGGGTTGATCACATTTTTATTCTGCACCAGAAATAGTTCTTATCTTATTCATAATTAAGTTTTAACAAATAGTTTCGTTACAGCCTAATTTACCCTATTAATGTTAGAGCATGTCACTATGCTCTGGAACTTGGCTCAAAAGATTGGCTAGTGAAAATGGATCATGTGGTTTTTTGTCACTTGCCTCACAGAGTTCGTGCATGATTTTTGAACAAGTTAATTTGCTACACCGTCATCAGCATTCCCACATATCCACAACCTGTGGTTGGAATTCGGTCATTTCATCTGAGATCATTTTGTAATAATAAGTTAAAGTGATGAGTAATAAAACTAAACTCCTTATCAATCGTTGCTTATTTCAAGTTTTGGTGCTCTTATCTCTCAAGCGCTGTAAAGAGTTTCGAAGTTGAGTTTACGCAAACCATTGACGGATCAGGATCGGAGATTGACACGAAGACCTTATCCAGAGGCGCTCGAATAAATCGCATATTCACAGAACGCTTACCCTACGCCCTAGCCATGGTAAGCATGAGATTTGCTTTGATACCTCCTCACCAACCTATCGAATATGAGAATGCCGGCAAAGAACGTTAACACTGCTTACATCACCAAACCTCCTTGAATACACTTGGAGCGGATACTAGATACGATCAGTTTAAAACAGGATGGCGGTAGGGAAGTGTGGCGGGCCCTTGAGATTATAGGATTTTCAACTGACCTATAGGAAATGTGTCTATTGCTCGCGTGTGCCGGAGCACTCCGGTTCCCTTCTCTTTTCAGCTTCACAATGATGGCGAGGAGTTACGAAGGGACATTAGCTTTGCTATTCGCAATATTCATGGAATTCGGTGAGTTTATTGTGAATAACTGGGAGATTGGAACCATCTTCGCTTCTGTTAACGGCTGCAATCATTACTCAAACTGCAGTTATGCTTCAATGGTAATCAAATAAAATTAAGCAAAGGCGGAATTAAAATTCCAGGTTAACTTTGATTTCGATACCAACTACTCTCACAAATAGGTCAGCATATGCAGTTATTTTTGACATCGTTGTTACGTGCATTTTTGTTCACGGCAAAATTTTAACAAGAATACCTTTTGACTCCACAAAGAAAGTTTTTGGAAGAAGTTCTCCACATTGGCAACTGAACTCTTGCTCATAATCGTAGCTACGGCATTCTTTATGCAAGAACTGATCCTCTGGTCTGCGTTATAGCTCTGGACTATTTACCCCCGACCTGGCCTTCGAGACAATCGTCCGTAAACAAATTGAACGTATGAAGGATCCTTCACTGACCTGTGTCGACTTGGTTGTCGAGGAGTTGATTCAAATTGTACACGACTGCACCAACAAGGTTGGGTCTCCTTTTGATCGTCCAATACCAATTTTTGTGCAGTTTCCATGCTCCTTTATTCCATTTGTATCCTAACTGTTTTTGGTCGAAGTTTTAATTATGTTGCGCTGGGTTGATTACTTCTCCACTCTCAATTTGTGGTTATCTGCTTAACAAATTTCCATTTGCGTCGAATGGTTACTATAGGGTGCTCATACGGATCTAACACTTTTGAATTCTCATGAACACGCACGATTATTTCGATGTTAGTAGCTTTTCCTATTTCCACGCTTTTCATCCTCACAAGAGGTAGCGTTACCTTTTTAAAGTAGCAACCGCGGCAAGTTGCCCTCATATGGGACATCGCTGCGATTACCAGTGTCGGACATACCGTGTCGAACCCTCATCGACTCTCATTCATTTGTCCCCATTCAATTACAGAACTATCTAATGCTATATGACTACCGATTTAGCGTTTGTAGGGTAACGAATCTTACCGTCTCACATATTTTCCATTTCTTCAGAAAATTATATCTTCTATAGCTCTTCACAAGTTAGCTTTTACTATTACCTCTCTCTGGTTCGATTTTCTTGCATCACTGGGACTGCGAATTGCCACAACCAATGGCAACATTTGGTCTTAGTGCCAGCCCTACGGCTATGCGCGTTCACTGGGCGTAGCGTTGAGCAAGCGATCGTACGCGTCCGCTCTCGTCCGTCTGTTCCTTTATTGATCGCCAAAAATGGCCTCTGGCCTCTACCCCTCCCCTCATCCACGATTGGTGGGCATGCAGCGCGCGATCTCGCCCTCACGCTCTCAATAGACACGTACCTCGCAAATACTTTGGAGGCGAATGCCCGTTTAAGAGTCCCTTTTAGTGAGAGTTGCTAAATAGCCTACTTTTTCTGGTTACCGTAAAAGAACTAACAGAAGTTGCTTCATTTGCATGGAGCTGAGAGTTTGGATCGTATACGCTCTTCCTTTCACACAGTGGAAATTATTGTAATTGGAGAATGTTGTCCACCCTTGGCTATCTTTTACCATAAAGAACCTTAAACACTTCCATCAATTTAGCTTTTCGAATTGCTTACTTTTAATCCACTGTCGTTAAATATTAAAAGTAATAGTTGTGTTGTAATCCAAGTGCATTAAACCGTAATAGAGCACAGACGCGTGTAAGTAGTGACTTAGATCAGAAGCGTATCGGAAACCCGCAGTATAGATGACAGAACTTAGCATCTGCCTTGTGTCGGCTGTCATTTTAGCATCTTTGCAATTCAATTCTGTGTTTGACGTAGTTCCAAATTTTTATGCACTAAAGCAGGCGGTTTTTTGGTCTGAAGACCAAATGTTTGACACAAACTACTATTGTGAGAGCCCATATAAATGGTACTAGTATGACTTAATGTTAGTATTATCTGATTGGATATTTTAAGGTGAAACGTCCGTCTTCTGTTGCAACGTGACTTTTGGTATGTTGTTTTGATGTTTGAGCTTGCTATGACTGACTTTCGGAGCAACCGAATCGCATCCCCATGCTAATTCACCATTGTTTTTGAAGATGAATAGGGATTCCACGAACTCTTACTCCTAAACAATTCATGTTTACTATTATTATTTCGGTGACATGTTTCACCCTGAACTAAAATCCACTTTGCCTTCATTTCTTCGAACGTTTAAGCCAAATCTTCAAATGGACGAGCGATTTCTCCATGTGGAAAAGGGAGAGCAGATGTTGCATACATTTATAAATAATGAGCACGAGAGTAGATGGTGGATTTAACGTCTCTCTCGGCAGATGGAGTGTTTTCCACACCTTCGCGATGCAACCGAGCGTATTGTGACGGAACGTATTAAGGAAAGACAGGTGAACGCCCGCGACAAGATATGCCTCCTGGTGGACATTCAACTTGCCTACATCAACACCAATCACGAGGATTTCATCGGTTTTGCAAGGTACTTTTCTAGGATGTATGTCACCTGCTGTCATAAATCCACAGCTTCTAGAGGGCGAACACCAATTTTTCGTCCCTTTGGTTTCCAAATGGTAATAGCGGCCGAGTTGTTCCACTTTTCTATTAATATCTTTCAGTATAGAGGTGTACTTCACAGCTCTGGAACGTCGGTGTGAAATTTCCGATATCACCTAAGCTGGGGCTATCATCAGTAACTTCTGTGCTTTTATTTAGGAAGCGTGGCTAGTTTTTCTTTTAGTAGGGTGAAAAGGTATTGTTAATTAGTTTGCATAGAATCCATTTTTGCGTAACATCACTGGCATTTTTCCAAAATAGGTGTACTCTTCACCAACAAGCCTGTCATTTGTCTATTGCCACTTTTCAAGCGTTTTCCTATTAGGGTGCAGCGTCACGTTTTGTGCGTTGGATGGACAGCAAGAGCTTTCGTTTGGCTGCCATCGGCATACTAGCACTTGCGCAGCATAGCCTGACAACCTGACGTCTCTGGAAGAATACATGGCGCATGCGAGCCACGCAGTTTTAGCCACTTTCTCGATGCTTCAGTTCTGCATACACTTGTTTCTGATCTTACTAGTACAAATCGTATGGCCTCATGGGGATTTTGAACCATTTCGTGACAAAAAACAATGTCCTGGCTATCGATAGGAGATGAGTTAAAAGGGATGGAAGTTGTTTTTAGTGGGCAACTGAGTAGTGCACATTTCCTGCAATATTGACTCGAAAATTCGGCAAAATCGTGCAACTCGCATGTAAAGTGACTTCACTGATTTTTTTTAGTGCTGAACAACAGTCGTCTGATGTAAACAAAGTGAAACTAGGCAATCGAGTGAGTTTACTTTTTTTATTGCAACAAGAAATGCGAGCAGTGCCTCATTCGTACCTTGCAAAAGACGGTTCATCCATATGCTAGATTGTTTTGCCATGTAATCGCTCCAGTGTGGTATAAAACGATTAAAACTTTACTTTAGTTTGAAATAACTGAAAGATGTATTTGAGCAAATTTACTTGAAAAGGCAACTTACAAACCGTTTCCGGCGATGGTCACCTCCTTTTCCATGTGTATTTGTCCAAATAAGTGAGGCTGAAATATTGTTCACTTGCAGGACTTGCATAAATTACAGTAATGAAGCCCGAAAAATGAAGTTGCTCACCACCCATCTACTGCTACTGCCTATTATTGAATTTTATCATGCATTTCACAAGCTTATCTAAACTTTGTTCCATAAATTCTACTTTTTTTATTTGAATAGTGATAGCTATAGCTTGATGTCCCCAAGCATGGCACCTTGTAAATCTTATTGTTTCATTTCAAGGATAGTAGTTAGTGTGCCATTACTATGAAATACTGAGTTGCTGAAGGTATTGTAGGATTAGCTGCAAGAATGGTAAACCTTTTCAAAGTAGTGCATCGACTACAGCAATTATTAATCCATCGGATCCATCAGTGGTAATGCTTTAGTACCTGAACTTGTCAATGAAAATTAGAACAATCTTTTAGTAACTGTGCCCACATCGGCGGGAGAATTGGATTGTGCCAAACATTCTTAGTCCTTTTGGTACAGTTTCTGTGAATGAGCTTTGGTACGCGAAACGGATGACATTTTTGATAGGCCATCTCTTTACTCTTCTCATGAGAGTCAAAAATGGTGTTTGCGTATCGTAAAAAAGGCAAAATTCTTATCCAGTCTGATGCATTGCCACCAGGTAATTCGACGGGGCTGGCTGAGCCTGCAAAATATCGCTCTCATACGTGGAGGCAGTAAGGACTTCTGGTTCGTCCTGAATGCGGAAACCCTCACTTGGTACAAAGACGACGATGTGAGTACCTGCTCGAGTATGTATTCGTTGCCTAGCATTTTCGCGAGAGCGTGCTTTTGGGCAGTAAAAATGAGTGAAATGAATAAGGTGGGATAGAGAGTTGTAACTCGTAGGTGCGACCTCGTTGTGCTGCATTTTTCGTAGGAGAAGGAGAAACGCTACGTTCTCCTCTTGGACGGCCTGAAAGTCAAGGATGTTGAGTCGAGTTTCTTTGGCAAAAAGAACGTATTTGCGCTCTTCTACCCCGATGGAAGGAACGTGTACAAGGACTATAAGCAACTGGAATTGAGTGCAGAGTCTGCTGAGATGGTTGACTCCTGGAAGGCCTCTTTCATGCGCGCTGGTGTTCAGCCAATGAAACCCATTCAGCAGCAGCAAAACCAAGAGGTGTGTGCCACCCATTCGGCTTCAGTCTGCAATCCTCGTAAATCGGATTTAGCTTTTTAACTTTGAAAACATTCAATTGCGTTTAATCTCAGAGGTACTATCTGATAAGTTTTGGTAGGTCCTACGGGGAATTACCTGAAATTTGAATGCATACCAATCCTTACACTGGAAATGCAGTAAATGTTCCCTCCATTACTAACTGAAGTAAAATTTGTTCATTTGCATTCCTGTGAGCTGGATATTTGATAAGACAAGGCTATCTAGTTTCCATATAGCGGTAGAGCCTCCCTACCGTTAAGGACCTAAGAATACGTGGTAAGTTTCTTTTCATGGCATCCGCTGGTCCAAAATAGCTCCCATGGGAGGACAGTTTGGTAATAGCTGAGGTCATAATTTGATAGATTCGAAAAGTTGTTAGGTTTGTTTCGGTTAAAACTGTAGAAAATACTTTTAAAGCTGTACTTTCGATGAAATCGTAATGTATACAAATCCATCCTCCAAGCTCAGGCGTCGTATCTGGATTTTATGCACTAAATGATGTAGCTACAAGTGAAATTGCGCGCCTTTTTGGGACTTTCGATGGGAAAACTGACGGGTTTCACTTATAGTATCTGATGATCGAAATAATTAACTTGCGACACATTTCTGAAGCATTGATAGAACCAAATTTGCCAAATTCTCCATGCAAAACACGCTGTTTGTAAGCCTATTGGGTGTGATACGGTTTCCTCATTTCATGTCTCCCGCTTTTTCAGGTATAGTTGAAAGAAATTAACCGCTTACTTTAAATATTCCTGTTGTGGCTTTCCATACAGCGATCGGATGAACAACTTACGGATAATGGTGACCCTCAGCTACAGAGACAGGTGGAAGTTATCCACAATCTTGTGGATTCATATCTCAAGATTGTTCACAAAACTCAGCGTGATCTGGTTCCAAAAATGATTATGCATATAATTGTTAACGAGGTGAGTGTGCAAAATTTTTGAAGTAGTCAATGCAAAATGGTAGGCAGTGCTTACCTTAGCGCCAGAAAAGAAGTTGTAGTGTCCTTTTACTCTTAGCGTTTTGCATCGCGGCCTGCAATTGTGACACCGCCAGTGCAGCTTCTGGTCCCTGTCACTTTTTTGCTTAAGCTTAACATAACCTCAAAATTGGATGTGATGACATGGAAAACGATTCGGCGTAGAGATGCGCATATTATAAAGGGGGTGACTGGGAAATGTCCATAAAATATACCCAGGTTGAAGATGGTTAAGTGAAGTTCACCTTATTGCAGAGGTACATTGCTGCGTTTTTAGCTCTCAATTCTCTTGTTGTGCATTAAAATAACTAATTTGATTTGCAGATGAAGGAATTCCTGAAAAGCGAACTGTTGCCAAATCTTTATCAGGCGGGAGATATTGTAAGTTGACACCAGTATTTTGCCACTTGTCTATAAATGCGACAGGTCTGTTGCTAGTGGCCTCTTCTGCAATCGAACCAGCATTTAGTGTAGGAGTTAAGATCCATGATATCCTTGGCATTACAAGCGGTGCTTTTTCTTTATTTTTCAAATTAAAGGCTTGCATAAATGTTCCTTTTGAATAGAAGACTTAAATTTTTAACGTTGACTAGTTGATTTGCAAAAGCTGCTTGGTAATGCTCTCCTAATCAGTATGAAATTTTAGGAGACCAAATAATTTTTTGCGAAAAGAGCGCCGTTCTATTATGGTGACCTCGGGGTTGAATGTGACTGATCTTTATCACATTTCCAAGCAATTGCATCACCCTTGCATTAATAAAGTTGATGGTTTCTGTCTGCAGCAAGTTCTGATGTCAGAGTCCTTAGAAATGCAGACAAGACGCGAGGAGACTCTTAGGATGTACGAAGCTTTAAAGGAGGCCTTACGTATAGTTGGTGAGGTGGCCACAAACACCGTCTCCACACCCGTCCCTCCTCCTGTTATGGATGACTGGATGCACAACGCTACCCCTCATGTAAGTTATCGTTTATCTCTCCCCTCACCTTTAAAATAGTTCTAGTTGTTTTGACAACTGAAATTGATGGTCAAATAAGGGCACTCCTATTCTACATTAACAGTTAACTGACTCTGGCTCCTTGCCCTCAAGTCTATTCCCAACAAGCGCGGGTAGCGGTAGCGGCGCCGTGACTGGTGGCGGTGTGGGGCTGATGCAACCACCGCGAAGTCCCGGAGGTACACGGCGTCCCCCTCCTCAACCCCCAGGGGCTCCTCACCGTCCCACTTCTTCTCCTCAACGACCTGGTTTTGTTGCGCCTTCTGGCGGCAATCTGCCCTCCCCTCTCATCCCTCAGTGAGTCTTTCACAGTCACCAGTTTCAATGTTCTGCATGCATTCGCATTCGTCTTACGATGTCTGCTTACTTTGTTCGCACTGTTTTGTGCTGTGAACTTTCGTCTGTAATCGCTGTTTAAATTGCATGCACACAATTGTCGCTATTGGTATTCTTCGATGACTCTTCCCATCGGTCTATCGTTTTCATTTATAGCTTCTGCTTTAAAGACGCCTTGAAAAGACCATAATATATTTTTTTTTGCTAATGTGTATCGTAAGGCAAAACTAACTGCATCTTCTAACGGGGTTTATTACACTAACAGTATTTGGCGTCTTTTAGAAGAATTAGCAAGAAACACTGGCCTTAATCTGGTTCAAGTGAATTTTTTTTTAGAGGCAATAAAGCAAGGTGATTTGATAATTTACGAGCGTAACTTGCCAGTCATAGTCTTCTAAATATTCAATAGAATACTTATCAGTTCTTTCCACTCCTGTTATTTGCAAAGGTTTGGTTAGGCTATGTTTCCTTTCCGTTTCTATTAGCGTTTTTGAAACTGTTCTTAGGCGATTGACTCCCGTATCTAGCACATCTAAAATGGCTGTGCCACAACTGTTTTTTTTCCAACATATGGAATAAAGTGTATTTTGGTGATTCATCATGTTTCCAATAATTTAGCGCGTGATTTCTAGCAACATGCGCTTTTTCGCATCCCCATTTAACATTTGTATGGATAAAACCTAATCTGATGTCCAAAAAATTCGGTCACTTGCCATTTGTTATTGAATGTGTTGCAACTGACGTTGTTTGTACAAATGTTGTACAACTTTTGTTGTAGGTTGAGTCCTCTGGGTCCCTCAAAGGTGGTGCCTAACGGTCTACCGAATGATGGGATTATCAGTGGTGCTGTTGTTAATAGCCGTCGCCTTCAAAACGGTTCCTGTAATTCCCCTTTCCCGTCTCCATATCTGCTTCTCCATCAGTGTTTTCCGATGTAGGCTGTTGTCTTGCCTGTTCTTTTGAATTACTCTTTCGTAATTGCTCATCAAAATAAGTGCATGAGCAATAACTCTCTTGCGCATAATGGATTAAAGTGTTTCATATTGAATTCTTGTAGAATTACGTAGGCACTTTTTCGTCATGATTTAGACTTGATATGTCCATGTAACTACCGTAATTTGCACAGAATGATCCTTTAGACGTGCAAACAATCTGGCCCCTCGTATTCCCGATCGACCCAATACGGTTTCGCGGACCTGAGAAATGAAGATGGCGATCTCGCCCTTATGCAACTATCATCAACCGCATCGTGTTAACTGCTGTCAAAGTTTCTAACCACCATACATGCTCGATCGGCAAATCTTCGTGCTCCACTTCTATTGTGAGTATGGGATTCCATGCCACCGTTCGGCATCGCTGTTGTACTATACTCACCTCAAACTACTCCCTTCTCAACTCTTTTTTCGTCCTCAACTCAAATTAATGCCACAAAGTCTGGTTTTAATTGCGATTTCGTTGTTTTCAGTGCGTATATCTAGATGTTGTTTATTAATCAAGTACATAAATGTATTTCTGTGTCCATGAAAGTGTTGAGGGTTTTGCTGTGGGTGCAACAGTCCATCATTGGAATCGGAATGCGTCACCAAACGGAAGTAGTCAGGACAATATCAAGGTATTCAATTTACGCAACCTGCTAGATCTCTGAAAGCAAGAGTAATCTGACTTTCGACCAGATCATTGCCTACTGAGGAGCAATGGATAGGTACATCCATTCCTCAATATTTGAAGAAGACGCACCCTTTTCGTCCAAGTCATCAGTTCTGTTTTGCATGCTAGAGGACATTGATAATGCTCTCTACAAATTTAGCTTCCCCTCTGTGATAGAGGCTCAGAACCACGGCCAGACCCGCCTGTTCCACAAGTTTATGATTTCTGCTTTACCCCTCTCTAGTGGTTCATAGCAACTTTAGAGAGTATACAGGGGTCTACGTTGTTGGCAGTGCTGGTAATAGCGATTGCGATGCTGAACTAGATGGTACGTACGGGAATTTTGCTTGAAACAGCGTCTCCTTACTGTTGAGGTCAAAACGCATATATCCACCGGTGTTTGACCTCGAAATATGCTCAGAGTGAGAGCACCAGACGTATGTGATGTCAAACACATTTAGTCTGAGGTAAATTAAATCTACTAGTCCTGTAACTCACTTCTATCTGCCAGAGAGATTAGAACAAGCTACCAGAACTTCGAACGATGAAGGTCATCTCACTAATAGATTATCTTCTCTGCAAAGCAGTTCTTTCGTGGTTATATATAACTCATCACAATTAGGTGTGCCCTTATGGAACTATTCCACCAGTTTGAGACGAAATCTTTACTCTAAATATGTATCATCTTGGAAGGTTAAACGACGAGGCGATCAGGGGACAAGCAGGTTTCACTACGATAGCTATTGTACGGATTTCATAATGTACAATTTGCAAGTTACTCAAATGGCCTTTTAAAGAGGAAGTAGTATGACAATACATTTATCACTAGGGCGCGGTGTCGGAAGTCTATTGTCACGACTCTGGGGCCGAACTTTAACGCAAAATACCAGCCGTCTAGACTACAAGACCAAGCTTTTGAAATCAACAAATGCACGTGCATGAAATCCAAACTTTGCATCGTATGACGTCCTGGTTATTCATTTAAATTATGTTTTGGCTTTGCGTGCCCTTATTGCTGCGCCACTCTACCTCTTGATGATCCAACCTCGACCTTCTGCCCACTTCGACTCCTAAAAGTCGAAGAATGAATAAAACTATGCTAATATGGAAAGGTAGAGGATCACAACTACCACATATAATGCTGGTCTTGTGATTTGTTATTTCAGCAAAATGAGCGGACTCATGTGTGTGAAGTTTGTACTGCAGACTCACGGGTTTGTTTGGAATTTGAAGTAGAGTATGAACAGAAAGACTGGAACGAAACGCTGAACACCGTACTGAGAACCCGGAAGACCAAACTAAAGTCAGGCAAATAATCAAAGCTCTACTTGACAGTCCTCCTTTCGGGTGAGCTTCTATGCGGTCTATCACAGAGTCGTCGGTGCCATTGACCATCGTAATGCAACCCCGATAGACAACCCCGTTAAGACTTTCCTTAATAATGTGTACGGAGGGTTGGATTATATGCTATTAGCAGTCTCACAGATTTCTAAAGTAGGTTCATTGCCTAAGACAGACGTAATTGTAATGCTTTGGTTATGTGACCACCTGACGTTTGGTGGTCACTAGGATTTGTCTAGCCCTTGTACACATAGAATGGCCTTCGGGCCATGCTCAAGCTCAGTTGCTTTGTCCTATTTGGAATAAATTGTCGAGTCCTGAGACTTCCTGGCCGGTATAGGAAGTCAATAAGTGCAGCTGAATGCATGTAGTCCGAAGACGACAGGGCAAATGGACCTAGGCATGGCCCGAAGGCCAGTCCACGTGTATAAGGACCAGACAAATCATAAAATGGCCGCCAAACGTCAGGTAGCCACATAAACAAAGCATTACACTGCCCCTGTCGTCGTTTGAACGGCGACTTCGGCGTTCCCCTTTGGTACACCTCCTACGCCAGCCATCACAACATATTCGGCACTACAAGAAAGCATCCACGAGCCAACCGCCCCAGTCGACAAATAGCATGGGACTGAGGAACCATACCTGATCTCCTCGGCAGCTTCAACTGGGTCTGAAGTTACGTTCGTTCTGACAACCAGATTCCAGAGCTAGACGGTAGAAAATATATGCTACAGGGAAAACGGGATGAGCCACTGTCCCGCATGTGAGGAGAACTGTAGTGTCATTTCCGACACCTAAACACGGATTCAGTATGGGAAGTTTCGTCACGAAGCTTTTCCAAATGGTTCACGGCGGTGTCGCTTCGGTTGTTGATACACGGGAATAAGGTGGAACCAAATGCAGACGTCCATATAAATCCTTTCGTTGTGAAGGATTCGGAGATTCGCCCGCCACCAAGGTAAGTGCGCATCCTTCAATTCACGTCCCTTTTCGTCTGTATCTTCCTCTATTGCACTTCGATAGAGTCAGACTTCCTTTCACGCATGTATAGCTCATGATTGCCGGTGCACAACGCCAAAATGCGCTTATTGATATTGGAATTCTCCACTAAAAGTCGAATTCCTCTGCAGTCTTGCCTGCTAGTTGGACTAAAAAACTTCTTGACATGAAAAGAGAAGCTTCGAATTCCCAGCCAAGGAAACCCGATTTTGGGGTCCAACAGATTATCAGGCTCATAGATACACAATCCCAGAGCATCAACATCAAGAACAAGCGACATACATCTCTAGATCGTGTGCGAACCATTGCTCGTCGACTTGCTCGTACTGTTCTTTTCCAAAAATTAGTCGATTAATTGACAAAGTTTAGCAACACAAACGTAGGATGCCAGTAAGACAGCGATGTCTGTTGGGCAATAGATTTTCCCGGACACTAGGTCGCTTTTAACAAACGAACAACTAAGAACAAGACGATGAGAGATCCCACCTTGGCTAAAAGTATTTAAAAAGAAAATGTCGAGTTCGCTTACCGCTGCCAGCGGCCTAGCGTTCCAAGATTTCCCAGCCGGCATAAGAAGTCCGTAAATGCAGCCCAACGAAAAGTAGTCACATAAACAAAGTGTTACATACATGCATCCAGTTTCACTTGCTACCTTCTTATACCGTATGGGACATCTCGGAACGCTACAGTAATTATCTACGCCTTATAAAATTCTCGCTAAGAAGGATATGAATTTCTTCCATAACTTAAAGATTTTTAAGCAATCTTTGGGATCGAAGAACTAGTAAAAACTAAAGGACTATGTTAAGCTAACAACATTATGGCAGTAAAAGCGTTAGAGCAACCGATCCGACAACAAAAATCCAAAAATGAGCAAGGTTTTGCATTCTCCATCACCCAATATAGGATGAACCAGATATCAAATGCACTGGTATTATACTGCTTCGTTTATGTGACTACCTGGCCCCTGTGCACGTGGGCTGGCCTTCGGGCCACACTCAGGCCCCATTTGCCCTGTCGTCACCGGAATACATATATTCGAACTCAGTTATGCATTCTACTTCAATAAGGGAAGCCTCGGGACGCTACTGTGGTTACACTTGAAAGCAAACAAAGCGATTCGTGAAAAACAATACGATCAAAACGTCAAAAAAGGTTTTGAAGAAGAATAGGTGAAATACAAATTGTGTAAAAAGAAATTTTACATGAGTAGAATCAAACGTTGCTTTAAGCTAAACCAAAAACATTAAAATTAGTCTCAATGTATAAGATAAACATAAACGTCAATGTCCCCATATAATTATTCTTGATTGTTTTAATAACTGGAGGCGTCCCACTTTTTGTCTCGTGGGCGGAATTGGTCTGCCATGAAGGTAGCAGTCGGCTAATGTTTCCCTATGATTTTCTTCGATTATGCATAGTATCAAGTTTTTAGGTAGTTATCCATATAATGTATGCTACTTTAACAATATAACCACTAAAGTATTTCTGTTCAGGTTAATATCGCGTTTCCTGCTAATGGCACGCAGAAATGTCTGGAGATTGACGACGACCATAAGTTAAGGCCATTCTATGACAAAAGGATGGCAACGGAAATGCCCGTGGACTTCTTGGGGGACGAATGGAAAGGGTACATTGTGAAAATCACTGGTGGAAACGACAAACAAGGATTTCCCATGAAACAGGGTGTTCTTACAAATGGGAGAGTGAGGCTGTTGTTGTCTAAAGGCAAATGCTACAATCCCCGTCGTAA